>PVJL010005170.1:0-115530 GCA_004026885.1 Lyroderma lyra
GTAGATCCCCAGAAGGGGGATTGCTGGGTCAAATGGTAGCTCCATTCCCAATTTTCTGAGGAACCTCCACACTGCCTTCCACAGTGGTTGTACCAGTTTGCACTCCCACCAGCAGTGTACCAGAGTCCCTTTTTCTCCACATCCTCTCCAGCACTTGTTATTCCTTGTCTTGTTGATAACAGCCATTCTCACAGGTGTGGTGGATACCTGAGGTGGTATCTCATTGTGGTTTTGATTTGCATTTCCCTGAGAGCTAATGAGGATGAGCGTTTTTTCATATGTCTGCTGGCATTTGTATTTCTTCGTGGGAGAAGTGTCTGTTTAGTTCTTCTGCCCACTTTTCAATTGGGTTGTTTGTTTTTTTGTTGTTAAGTCTTATGAGTTCTTTATACATTTTAGATATTAGACCCTTATCTGATGCGTTATTTGCAAATATTTTCTCCCATTCAGGTGGCTGTCTCTTTGCCTTGTTGACGGTTTCTTTTGCTGTGCAGAAGCTTTTTAGTTTGATATAGTCCCGTTCATTTATTTTTGCTTTTACTTCCCTTGCCTTAGAGGTCAGGTTCATGAAGTCTTCCTTGAGTCCTAGGTCTATAAGTTTAGTACCAATGTCTTCTTCTATACAGTTTATTGTTGCAGGTCTGATATGAAGGTCTTTAATCCATTTTGAGTTAATTTTTGTATATGGAGAGAGTTCACAGCTCAGGTTCATTCTTTTGCATAAGTTCTTCCAGTTTTCCCAGCACCACCTACTAAAGAGGCTGTCTTTTCCCCATTGTATGTTTTTTGCTCCTTTATCAAAAATTATTTGTTCATAAATTTGTGGGTTTATTTCTGGGTTTTCAGTTCTATTCCATTGGTCTATATTTCTGTTCTTCTGCCAGTACCAAGCTATTTTGACTATTGATGTAAGCATCATTTTTGATATTTTACATTGCTTAACTCATTAGATCTTTAAAACAGCCCTTTGAGGCAGTTTTTGTTGTTTTCATTTTTAAAGATGAGGAGTAAAATGATATTACTCTTTATAGCATTACGTAAGTACAAACAAACATTCATTGTCCATTTCCTAATTACTTAGTTTGGTCATATATCAGATTCTATTCTTCTTTATTTGACAACATGAATTTTTGTCATTTTATTGATCAAGAGTACCTCTAGGAGTGGAGAGGGACAGGAATTTTTTAAAAAGATAATTAAATGTATACTTACTACCTCTTGATAATGACTCACAACATAACTGATGTAATTGTTTATACTAGGTACAATTACAAATAATGGTAGGAAATATAAAAAGCTTGGCTTGTAAAACCATTAATCTTTTGAGGTTCAGAAAAACCTTAAGGAATATCAGAAGAAGAGAACTGAATGAATGTTAAGGTATATCAAAATTCTGTCATCATTTTGTGTAACTTTAATGGTCACCTAATTTAGGGACTTTCCAAAAGCTCAAAATATAGTAAGGGTATAATAGAGGACCAAGCCATGCCATGTATTTTAATTTTTAAAAGTCACTTTTAAATATTAAAATAATAATATGTGCTCATTATTGGAAATACGTTAAAAATATAATAAAGCAAATAAGATAATCTGTCATTAAAAATCATAATCCTACTGCCTAGAAATAAATTCTATTGACCTGTGCATTTCCTTTTTATTTCTAGAAAAACTCAGGGGCATAATTTTTAAAAATGTGATTGAGATTATTTATAAAGATGAAATTTTTTGCACTTTTCACTTCCCACTGTACTATGAACATTTTCTTAAGTCATTAAATGTTCAAAAAGATAAGTTAAATAACACATATTACAGAATATTATGCAGTGGTTGGAATTATTTAGGGGTTTCCCTATTGTTGAACACTTAATAGCCAATGTTGCTATTATGAATAATACTGCACTTAACATTGTTGTACATAAATTTTTGTCTTTATTTTTCCTTATTTTCTGAAGACAGTATACTTAGAAGTGAAATTACAATTTGAAAGGATCTGAATCTTTTTTTGAACCCCTTAAAGTCTACTGATAATTGCTTTTCAGAAAGATTTTAACTATGTAAGCTTCTACAAGCAGTGTGGGAAAGTCACTATATGTATACTCACCAGTATTGAAAACAACACTATGGGAACCTTTCCTTATCCTCATAGGCAAATAAATGATGTTTCATTATTTTCATTTGGATTTCTTTGATCATTAGTCAATTTGAACTTATTTCATATATTTGTGAATATTTGCTCTTCTGCTTCTGTGAACTGCCTGTTCATGTCATTTTTCTGTTGGAGTTTTAGCATTTTTCTAATGGTATATCTGAGCTGTTTATGGTTTAAGAATATGAAGCCTTATTTATCTTTGTGGCCAGTAGTTTTTTTCTCTTTAGCTTGACATATTTTAATTTTATAATCATGTTTTTGACATAAAAGAATTTACATATTTTTATGTAGTCAATTGTATATTGATGATGCTTTTTATATTTTCTACCATTATTTGTGTGTTTAATCCTTCTAAGTCCTTCCAGATCAGAAAAATATATACTTAAGTTTATTCTAGCCTTTTTATGGTTTTGTTTTATACATTTAATTCTTTAATCCTTATACAAATTATGTAAGTGTATGTTATAAACTAAGGTTCTAACTTAAATTTTTCTGAATAGCTATTTTTTTAATATTATAGTTTTATTTATTTTTATTATTTAATCATATTTGACATACAATAGCAGTTTTAGGTGTACAATGTAATGAGGAGACATTTATATAACTTACAAAGTCATTCCCAATAAATCTGGTACTCATCCGACACCATCCATAGTTATTACAAAGTAAGTATTATTCACTGTATGCCCCATGCTGGACTTTACATTTCTACGACTATTTTGTAACTATGAATTTGTACTTAATCTTGTCCTTTTTCACCAACCCCTCCAACCCCCTTGCCATTTGGCAACCATCCAAATGTTTTCTGGAGTTTGTTTCTGTTTTGTTTGTTTATTTTGTTCTTTAGAGTCCACATACAAATGAAATCACATTTCATCTGCCTTTTTAGATCTGACACTCCATTCAGCACAATATCCTCCATGTCTTTTGATTGGAGCTTTTAATCCATTTAAATTGAAGGTAATTGTTGATAGATACATAGCTATTGCTATTTTATTATTCATAATTTTGCTTTTTTCCCCATCTTAATGTAATTCCTCTAACATTCTTTGTAGTTCCGGTTTGGTGGTGGTGATGAACTCTGTTAGCTTTTTCTTATCTGGGAAGCTCTTTATCAGTCCTTTGATTTTAAATGATAACCTTGCTGGGTAGAGTAATCTTGATTGTAGGTCCTTGCTTTTCGTCACATTGAATATTTTCTGCCACTCCCTTCCTGCAAAGTTTCTGTTGAGAAATCAGCTGACAGTCTTATGGGAGGTCCCTTATAAGTTATAGTTACTTTTCTCTTGCTGCTTTTAGGATTCTTTCTTTGTCTTTAACCTTGACAATTTTAATTATAATGTGTCTTGGTGTGGGCCTATTTGGGTTCTTCTTGTTTGAGACTCTCTGCTTCCTGGGCTTCTATGTCTGTTTCCCTCACCAGTTTAGGGAAGTTTTCAATAATTCTTCTTCAAATAGGTTCTCAATACCTTGCTTTCTCTCTTCTCCTTCTGGTATTCCTATGATGTGAGTGTTGTTATGCTTGATGTTGTTTCAGAGGCCCCTTAAACTATCCTCATTTTTTTTGGATTCTTTTTTCTGTTTGCTGTTCTGATTGGGTGTTTCTGCTACCTTGCCTTCCAAATCATTGATTCAGTCCTTTGCTCCATCTAGTCTGCTGGTGATTCCTTCTATTGCATTCTGAATTTCAGTTATTATAGTCTTCATTTCTGACTGTTTGTCTTATATGATTTCTGTCCTCCTTTATGCTTGCTATCTCTCTGTTGAAGTTTTCACTAAGTTCCTTGAACATTTTTATAACATTGTTTTGAGCTCTGATAGGTTGCTTGCCTCCATCTCATTTATTATTTTTTTTCTGGAATTTTTCTTCTGTTCTTTCATTTGGGACATATTTCTTTGTTTCATCATCTTGGATGCCTGTCTGTGTTTGTTTCTCTGTATTAGGTAGATCTGTTAGTCTCCTATTATTGCTGGGTAGCCCTTATGTAGTAGGTGCCCTGTAGGATCCTGGCACAGTGTCCCTGTTCACTTTTGCTGGATTCTCCTGTAGATTTTGATTTGGCACCAGAGCTATGCTTGGAGCTACTCAACAAAAGTCTCAGAGCACCCCAGCACAGGGCACCACCTGCCTGGGGCCTGTGGATTTCAATAGTTTTTCAGGAAATATTGCAATGTGGGCAGGCCTGGCTGCTCACCATGGAAAGTGCCTCTGGTGATGCACAGTTGGGTAGGGCAGGGTCCCAGTGACTCAGCAGGGTGGAGCTAGTGGAGCTCCCCAGACCAATCAGGTTCGGATTTGGCCCAGTCTCCCCATGGCTTCTTCTTTATAGCCTTAGTTATAGAACTTCTGTTCAGCTAGACTTTAGATGGTTTTCAGGTTGATTGTTCTACAGTTTAGTTTTAATTTTAATGTGTTCACAGAGTGAAGCAGGCACTGTGTTTATCTACTCTGCAATCTTGAATCTCTCCACTGAATAGCTATTGTCCTCATGTATTGAATAATCTATTGCTTCTACTGTATTTTGTGATACTTCCTTTATGATATCTCAGACACACACACACACACACACACACACACACACCCCTGTGTATGATCTGTGGTACAAAATTTTGGCCTTCGACTTCCTAATCAGAATAATTTAGGGTACTTACTAAAATGCATATTTATGGGCCCCAAATCTGAGCTACTAAATCAGAAACTGAAGATATACTTCAGGAATATATATTGTATGCCACTCATTTTTCCTCCCTTTCCTGAAAATTTATACCCCTTTCACTTATTTAGCTTTCTAGATAATTTTTTGAGTTAATTTATTTAAAAAATGCCATTGAGGTTTTGGTGGGAATTACATTAATTTGTGAAGTAATAGCAAATTTGTAATAGTCTTCTTATCTAGGCACATGAGACATCTTGCTGTTTGTTAATGTCTTCCTTTTGTCCTTCAGGAAAATATAAAGGATTTAAATTTAAATGAAAATTCTCATATACTTTAGGATGATACTTCTTTCTTAAAAAAAAATCTCAGCTTAATGCTTAAGTTTGGGACAGTGTATATGACTATATCTAATATTTACTATTCCATTAAAGTGTCATTTCAGTTTTTTTATGCCAGTGTCTGTCTGTCTTCTATTCAGTTTTTTTATGCCCGTGTTTATCATATTTTACCTTTTTATATTTTCATATTTTATATAAAATCTTAAGAGCAGAGGTTTTATTTTATTATTTTCTAAATTAATTTCATTTACCTTTCAACATCTAGTGCAATCCCTAACACAAGTGTCTAGCAAATAGTTGGTGAATTATATTGATTTCCCAGTACTGATCTGACTTCAAAGTGAAATAGCCATGAGTGAGTTTATATTTATGTTCCTGGGACAATAGAAGATATCCTCCACTGAAGTTTTCATATGTAGTTTTTCGTTCAACATTTATTTCACCACATATTTACTGAACGTTTGCTGTGAGGTATTTATTAAGCTAGGAGTATGAGGATACAAACATAAATAATCATCAAGATTTTTACTGGGCATTAAGGAGAGACAAATCTGTAAGTGAATAATTGAAATCCAAAATATAGATGTATAAAAATGCTATGAGAGTATTTTTACTGGTGGCAGTTAATTTGTAGTATTGTATAGTAGAAACTTTAGCATTTTCTTGGTAAGGATTGGAATCTAGCTCTCTTAATACCATCTACTGTGTAACCTTGAGCAAGTTACTACCTCTGTGAAAATCATTTTCTCATGTAACAGAGAAAATCGTATTTACCTCACAGATGTGATAAGAATTTTAAGTAAATTGCATATGTAAAGTCCCTTGTACAAAACTAGTTTTCTGCTGTTGTTGTTTGTAGGAAGACCTTGAAATATGAATAATTGAATTTAAATAAGTTTCAATTTTTGTTCTAAGGGAGAAAGTTATAAATAAGAGTATTGTATACATTAAATTGTTTTTGTAATGAATTGGGATAATAATTGACAATATTTTTCATGCACTGGTGATGATCCTTCTCTTCAGCTTACAGTGTGCCTGGATTTTGAAGGAACAGAGTGTTTCAAACACTGTCACACTGTTTTCACTCTTTTCCTTCCCAGTTTTCCTTCATTTTATTCCAATCTGTTTTTCACTCTCACTACTCCTCTGAAACTGTTCTTATTAAAATCATCGGTGACTACTGTGTGGGTAAATTTACACTTCATTAGTTTTCACAGTAATTGATCCAGTAGCTTTCAATATCATTAAGTCTTCTCTCTTTGCATTATCTTCTTTGGACTCAGCATTAACTCATTCTTCTCTTTTATTTTGTATTTTTCTTCAATCGCACAGGCAGCACCTTCCCTGTCTCTTTTATTGGATCATGTTCCTCTTTTAAAATCATAAGAGTTACAGTTTCTCAAATCATGGTTCTGGGCCCATTTCTCTTCTCTCTCTCTCTTTTTTTCATTGTTTCTATTTAGAGATATATAAATTTAAATTTCCTGCCTGAACTTCATCTCTTAACTATTGTGTGATTTAGTTCTTCACTTGTATTCTCACAGACATCTTAAAAGTAATAAGATCTCAAACAGAATTTTAGATTTTCTCCCTTGAACCTATTCCCTCCTCTATTCACAGTTTCTTAAGCCAGAAATACAGGAGTCAACTAGTCCTCCCTTTCACTCACCCATGATATTCAATCTATGTGCCATTTCCATTGATTTTACCTTCAAAATTTAGCATTCTGTATGCTTCTCTCCAGTTCTATTACCATCTATTCCTAGTTCAGGAAGAATCATCTCTCTTGGACTACTCCACTATATTTTGTGTTTAGGGAAGAAAGTAAGTACCTTGGCGTGCCTCGAGACTGAGAGGCATGGAGGAGTGCGGTTATTGAAGATGGAAAATGATTTAGGGGTAAATGATAGAGAGGGCTTTCTATGCCATGGTAATCTGTTTAGACTTAATCCTGTAATTGATAAGTATTACCTGAAGAAATTAAAGCCAGGAATTTTAAGTACTAGCTAGGTGTCAGATAGTGTTTTAGGCTCTGTGGATATGGCTGTCACCAAAACTAAGTTTTTGCTTTCATAGACATGATATTTTTGTGAGGCGATGTAGTCTATAAACATATTTTTAAGTATATACTAAAAACATACTCAAAATATAATGTATGGTACATATTTTTAGTCCATGAATATATATTTAAATATGTTATAAATATATAATGTATGTTTATGTATTATGTAGTTATATGCAATATATGTCATATATTACTAATATATATTTAAATATATATAACTGGAATATATATTTAACCCATTTTCTGTTTCCCTGAGAATACTCGCCAGTGGTGCTTATAGCTGCAGCGTTTACCCCCAGATAACTCATGTGAAAAACTTACCTCTGAAGTTTTTCAGGAAATATCTCGCTTTTATTATTATTTTTGCATCACTCTAGTATATTGATATCTTTGGAAACAAATGACATCATTCTATTCATAGTATTTTGTTTTTAATAGTGGTATTTCCATTTACAAAATATAATAATTCTTGATTGCTGAAAATGTAGCATCCCTACACATGAAAAAAATTATTAAACACTGATCATTGTATACATTTCTATTACATTAGGATTAGAGACAAGTTCTGTTTTGAAATAATTCCAAGAACAGTTTTTATATTTTATTTTCACATTGAACACCAGTAAAATTTGCTTCAGCCTCAAAGAGCGTGTTTATGTAAAATTAAATGAACATCGCAGCAAGCTGCCCCCCCTTTTTAAAAATGGGAAATAGGTTAAATTTCAGGTAATAATGAGTGGTCTGAATAAAAATAAGGGGATAGAGTGTAATGGACTTCCATTATTTGGTTGGATGGTATTTATTCGTGCAACAAATAATGATGGAGTGCCTTAAAGGTAAGGATTACATATGTAATAATAATTTATCCTTAGTATTGCCATATGAAATGAGTCTTATTATTATCATAAAAAAATGAGAAGTTGGAGTGCAGTAAGATAAAATTATTCGTTCAATTTAAGGTGACTAGGAAGTACCTAGATATAGAGTTGTTTTATGCCTATATATATTGAATTTGTACCATATTCCTCTTTCCTTCTTACCTGGAAAATTGACATTGAGGCAATTTGGAGGTTCAGTGTATGTGGTTAGGTAAGGCTTGCACCTGGGAAATCAGTGAGGAGAACATTTTAACAGTTAGGTTAAGTATGATAAAGACCTGGAGTAAGAAAGAAGGGAATCCATTTAATTTCTAAACAAATACTTAAAGGCCACATATAATGTTTGCTAGTGAAGCTGTGTAAAAGCATCTTCCTTTCTTTTTCTTTTCAGTGGTTTTCTACTCACTTCTATAAGTGATTTGTAATAATTAGAAGACCATAACTATTCTGTTTCTTTTTCTCTCCACAAACTGCCATTTGTCTGCCTTTCGAAGTTTAAATGCTTCTGCTCTTAATATATCATCTATGTTTTGCTCCTGCCTTAAGCACCTATTTTATTCTGTATCAAGGAACTGTGTTAATAGCTTTTTTCTATTATAAATATAAATGAGCAGTTTTTTTCTGTTATAAATCTATGAGTGCTATTACTGATGTATAAACATGGCTCTACTGAAGCCGTTTTTTTCTACTGAAGAAATCCTCTGAAACTATGTTCTTGTTACTTTAAGAAGTGATACCAGCATCTTATAAAAATGAAGACAAATGATGAAAATTACTCAGGATAATAGATCCATGATACTATTGGGCATTCAAATTATATCAATATTGCTTGCAATAGTTTCAAAGAGAAAATTTACTGAGATCCTTTTGTGTTATAGGTATTTACATATGTCATTTATTTAATGCATATTTATCGAGTACATTCTACTTGTATGTTTCATACACAATGGTAGGCAAGATGTATACATGTGTGAAGAAAAAACATGTAGTTCCTACTCTTAAGGAACTAAAAGTCTGGTAGGAGAAAGTCAATAGGTTAACAAACACATATATAGTTTGCATGATGTGAGAAAGGCTATGAAGGAAACGAAGAAAATTCAGTGATAAAAATTTTATGAAAACTTTTAAGGTAGGAAAGATGAGAGAACCTTTAAATTGAGATGGAGAAGATGAGGCATCCCTGAGAAGGCGGGGATGGAAACAGCATAGAAAAAAGTCTTGATGCAAGAAACATTTGTTATAGGAACTGAAAAGAGGAGAGTGCGTTAAGTGAAAGAGTGGCAAAATATGAAACTTTTTTGAAATGCAAAAAATAGAAAGGTAGACAGGTACTAGCTAATGCAGTATAGAGTATAGAAAGGCTTTGTGTTTCATTTGATGTGTATTGGGAAATGATTGAAGAGATTTAGGTAGGGCCCTGACATGATTTGATTTCTGTGAAGTTAATAGTATGAGGAAGGTGGAGATTATAGCTGAAATTGTAATGGGCTTTTAAAATTGAACTAAACTAGGACAGAAGTTATCTTTAATTTCACGGTAGCATTTAACATTGTGTGTGTGTGTGCGTGTGTGTGCGTGTGTGTGTGTGTGTATGTACATATATACATATATGTACACACAAACATACATATACAGAGGGTGCCAAAAATGTATACACATTTTGAGAAAGGAAAAAAACTATATTAAAATTGTAATGCTCAATATATACTAATAACAGAAGATGAATACAAGTCACATTTGACTTCTGCAATTACAAGAGGTGCTCAAAGTGGTTACTATCAGCATCCAGATACTTCAGATGATGGTAAACTACTGCTTAAGCAACATTGATATCTCTTAAAACATGTGTACATTTTTTGGCATCCCCAGTGTATCTATATCTATATCTATCTATCTATGTATCTATCTATCTATCTATCTATCTATCTACCTACCTACTTACCTATCTATATTTGAGATATGACAATTAAGTTCATGAACTCATCCTAGAAAAAGTACTGCATACCTCATTGCTGAATATCACTATGGTCACCTTCAAAGTACTCCCCTTGGGGAGCTATGCTTTGATGCCAGCACCTAGTCCACCCTTCAAAGCAATTTTGGAATTCTTTCCCTGGAATGGCCATCCGTCGTATTACCTTTGATGTCCTGAATGTCATCAAAATGTCTTTCTTTCAATAGTTCCTTCATCTTTGAGTAAAAAAAAAGTCATTGGGGGTCATATCAGGTGAGTAGAGAGGGTGTTCCAATATAGTTATTTGTTTACTGGCTAAAAACTCCCTCACAGAGCGTGCTGTGTGAGCTGGTATGTTGTTGTGATGCGAGAGCCATGAGTTGTTGGTGAAAATTTCAGGTGGTTTTTATGTAACTTCTTTATGAAGCCTTTTCAGCACTTCCAAATAGTAAACTTGGTTGATTGTTTGTCCAGTTGGTACAAATTCATAATAAACAATCCCTCTGATACCAAAAATGGTTAGCAACATCATTTTGATGCTTGATTTGGACTGACTGAACTTTTTGGTTGTGGCGAATTGGGTAACTTCCATTGTGCATTCTGATGCTTTATTTCAGGATTGTATCGATAGACCCATGTTTCATCATCAGTGATTATTTAGCCCAAACCATCGACTTGCCTCTCCAAAAGGTCTTGGCAAACTTTGACTCTCCTTTGCTTTTGTTCATTGGTGAGCTCCTTTCGGACCATTTTTGCACACACCTTTCTCATGCCTAGATTTTCAGTGAAAATTTTCCTGTTTCTCTATGGATGTTTACTTGATCTGCTATGCTTCTCACAGTCAGCTGATGATTTTGATGCACACTCTGATGAATTTTTGTTATGTTTTCATCAATTCTGCTCATTACTGTCTGCCCTGACCTCTCTTCATCAGTTACATTTTTTCTCCCCTCAGAAAACATTTAATCCATTTGTACACTGCCATTTTCTTCACAGCATTATCTGCATAAACTTGGACTAACATGTCCTGATTTCACTCCTACTATTGCCAAGTTGAATAAGAAATTTAATGTTTGTTCTTTGCTGTAATTCAAGCTTCAACATTCTCATGACGGCACATAAAAACATGCAAAAACAATAATGAATGCCATTCAGCAAGACACCACCACACATCAGCAGGAGCATACCTATGAGACACAGTTATACTAACTGAGTGTATATCTGAAACCTTACTGAGTTATTTGCATGGTGCTGTCTATGTAAGCACACGGTGGCAAGTTCACAAACTTAATTTCAAGCCTTATATGTGTTTTTATGTTTGTATGTATGTATGTATGTGTATATATATGTATATGCATATATGAGGGCTATCCAGAAAGTATCCAGCATGTTATATGAAAAATATAGGCATTTATGGCTGGATTTTTTTCAGACAGCCCTTGTATTTATTATTACATTTTATTTTCTATTAGTTTTTTATGTTTCCCTCCCTCCCTCCCTTCTTTCCCTCCTTCTTTCCTTTCCTTCTCTTTCTCTCCCCTCTTTTTCTCTCTGCTTTCTCGCTCCCTTCCTTCCTGTTCCTCTCTCCCTCCCTCCTTCCTTCCTTTCTTGATATACGTTGTTTCTTAAATTGTTAAAGTCTCTTTAGAGTCAATAACGTACCACTTTATACTTTACATTTACTGTGTCATTCTTTCTGCTTCTAACTTCAGACTCAACACCTACTACTTCATACTTCCCATTTCACACCATTTATTTATTTTAGTTTTTGTACGTTATATACCCCACTTTTCAACGTCAATATTTTGGCTTTAGTCAGTTGGCTTTTAAGAAAATTATAAGTTAAGAAACACTTTTAAAAATATATAACTAATTATCTACCATTTCTACTTTTCCTCATTCTTTTCTGTAGATCCAAGTTTATAGATAGCTTTTCTTCCTGTAGATTTGAGTTTCTACCAACCTGAAAAACATCCTTTTTCAGTTTTTACAGTCTGCATCTTCTTGCAGTGAATTCTCTCAGCTATAATGCAACAAATAGATGATGCACTGTGGTATTGTACACCTGGAACCTATGAAACTCTTGATAAGCAGTGTTACCCCAATAAGTCTAACAATAAAAATATGTTTATAGTAAAAAATTGTCTTTATTTCATTCTTGTTTATACAGAATTTTTTATTTGATATAAAATTCTGGGTGAACATGATTGTTTTTGTTAGTTTTTTGTTTTAACACTAAAGATATTCTATTGTTTTATAATTTTCACTTTTTCTGATAACTCAGCTGTTATACCCCTGTAGCAGTAGTCTTTCTTCTATGTGTGCTTTTAAGATTTTATGCAGTTTGGTTCTGATATGTCTAGATTAGACTTTTTTTTCATGTATATTTATAATGCTTGAAATTTACTGAGCTTCTGTAAATTGTTGTTTTTCATCAAATTTGGAAAAATAAAAGGCTTATTTCTTCAAATATTGTTTGCCACATTCTTATTCGCTTTTCTTTCTGGAACACTTATTTCATATTTGCTATTTTCCCATGGGTCCCTGAAGCTTTGTTAATTTTTTTCAACTTTATTGCTCTGTATTATTCAGATCAGAAAATTTCTAATGATGTCTTTTTATTATGGCATTTTTAATCTGATATTAAGCTCATTCAGTAAATTTTTATTTTCAATATTGTAAATTTTAATTTTATAATTTCCATTTGGCTCTTTTAATAGGTTCTAATTTTCTGTGTAAGATTGTTTATTCGTTCTGAAGATATTTTCCTTTATTTGAAATATTTTTATTTAGTTATTTAAATATATTTATAATACATTCTTTGTTTGCTAAAGCCAAAATCTAGGTCATCTCAGTATTGGTCTCTATTGACTGCATTTCTTTTCATGTCTCTTTGTATAAATAGTAATGTTTTAGTGTAAACTGGAAATTATGAATGATATATTATAGAAACTCTTGGTTCTGTTTTCATCATTTAAAGAGTTGATTTTTGATCCACTGTGAGTTCCAATACTGGTTAATCATTATCTTGAGTTTATTTGAATTTAGTTGTGTGCTCTGTAAGGATAGATCTATGGAAAGCTCAAAGTGTTTCCAAGCCCCTTTAACTTTGGACTTCTGCAAGAAAGAGTTAACTCAGCAATCATGAGTCCTTTAAACCTTGCTTATTAACAGAAGATCCTGTTTTTGTGAATGACTGTTGCCTGGCTCCTAGAATGTTCTTGGGCTATTCTGATAAGAATGTTTTGTATGCTTGGTGTTAGTACGAAACACAGTACTAGTTTGTCTAGGTCAGTCCTGGACAGACTTCTGGGTAAGGGCTACTTCTAATTTTTTCCAAGTGTTGTGGTCTATTAGCTATTTATTTCATTATTCAGGTGGTCATTCCAAAATTGCTTGTCAGTCCACAGGTAGACTGTGATTGATGTCTTGCCCAGCCCTGGTCTAGATAGTTTATGTGAAAAATGTAATGGTGAACATCTGCTTTTCTCCTGGGTCTGGAGCTTCAGTGACTAACCATCTCCCAAAAACCCTGGGTTCCTAGGCTTAGGTAAGCTTCCCTGGTAGGCAAAACCTTTCACTTGTCATAATTCATTGGTAGAAGAATTAAGTGTGTTTTGTGACATCACTGGAAGCTTGTGATTGTTTTCCTCAAGACTTCACCCCATGTCCCTTTTTCTCTTTGCTAATTTTGCTTTGTGTCTTATCTGGGCAATATGCTGTAATGTGAGTTTAACTCTTTCTGAGTCTTTCAAGTTCTTTTAGTGAACTACCAAAATTAGGGGTGATATTGGGAATCCTGACAGAGGACTCAAGCTTTAAATGCTGTCTTTCTTTAGGTTTTAGTTTGGGCTTGGTTTCAGTCTTTATTAAGGTGAATCTAGGTTAGGTTATAGTTTATGACATTGTACATGCTCCTTTCTCTTTTTTTAGGTGGATTCCATGGAAGTTAATGTAATGTTCAAAAGGTTCTGTAGTCAGGCTGAGCTGGACCTTTTCATCTTCTCCATTCCACTGTTACAGCATTTTAAGTAGAATGTCAGTGAAATCTTGTATAGCACTGGAGAAACTGGAGAAACAAATCTACCTTTGAGAAGACTTCAGTTGAAAGCATAAAGGAAAGTGAAAAAAATCTTACTGGAAATTGGAGGAAAAAGGATTCTTGTTATGCAGTGATGGAACATTTAGCAATACTGTCATTGCCGTCATGTGGAAAGTAGAAAATGCACTAAGTGATATAGCTAAGGAAATATCTAGGCAGAATTTTGAAGGTGCTGCCTGGTTTCTTCTTGCTGCTTACGGTAAAATGTGAGAGGAGAGAAACTAAAGAGAGAAAGAACTGTTAGACATGAAGGAGCCAGGAGTCGATGGTTTAAAAAATTCTCAGCCTTTCCAGGTGACAAATGATTCTAAAATTAATCTTTCCAGGTTAAGAGAAAATCTAGGGTATTCTCAGGAAAACTTGGTCCTGAGATGAAAGTAAGAATGTGACTATAAAATGTTTTGTTGAGACCTAAGCAAGATCAAAGATCAGTCAGGTACTAAGTTAGACAAAAGGCCCTCTAAAGATTTTAAGGGTGTGCTTCACTAATCCTCTTAATGAGAGAATAGGGTTTATAAGAAGGTCATAATTTTTGTCACTCAGTAGAATCCCAATGTGGAAAATGGTTTATCCCAGAGACCTGTAGAAGCTGTGAGATAGTAAATATTTGTTGTTTTAAGTTGTTAAGTTTTGAGTTAATTTATTGTGCAGCAATAGGTAATAGTTATAGGATATAATATTAAGTGAAAAAAGGTTATGGAGCTTTATACAAGTACTTTGTTCTCATTTATGTAAAAATTTCAATATTTATAGAAAAAGATATGAAGAAGGTACCCCTAATATTAGCAAAAATTTTATCTGCATAGTGGACTCGGGGTATTTATTTAATTTATTTAATTCTTGTATTAATTATATGTGATTATACTTATAATAAAAAAAATGTTTACCTGTGTTTTTTGGAATATTTTGGAAAAGTATCAGTGAGATGGATAAAGGTTTATGTAATGCATATTTTGTCTTCAAATTTGACAATCTTCTAGATATTGATTAATGAACTGTAATATGAAAGGATGGACCTTTTTTATTCCTGTAACTTTTTCCATAATTTTTGTGGGTCTTGCCTGAGGAAATGTGTTTTTTCCTGACATCTCCCATACTCTGGAATTATGCTTATTGACTTTCAGTGATTCTGAGAGGTATATTATAGCAATAATTCATTTTCGTGACATTTCTTTCTAGCATGTTGTTTTGATATTCTTTCTAATGGGGAACTACAGAGGGGACTGAATTTGTGAGCAGGTGGTGTATGGGATTGGAAAAAAAAATCCTTGCAAATAGATTTTTAAAATTGTCAGCTGAAGTTCAATTTGGGTTGTAGAATTTGTAGTAGAATTAGAATTCCATTTTATATAATCTCAGAGTACATTGGTATCACCTCCATCTTGAAACAGGATATTAATAGTATAACTAAATGATTACTGGTATTCAGCAAAGTTCTAAATATAACAATAATAATATTATAAGTGCTTTGATTTGTTGAATTTTTCCTATGGATCAGGAGCAATGCTAGACGCTTTACATATATTCTTTCAAAACCTCTTACAGCAAATTATGTTTGTTTTTGTTTTATGGATGAATAAAATGAGGTCTTAGTCATAGAGCAAGTACTTGACTGAGTGGGAAATTAATTCTGGATCTAACTTAGGGCTCCCCCTGACGTTGCTATTCAGAGTCTCGAGTAGTTTAGCCCAATTCTGGAGTGTAGATCTGGATCAGAGAGGGCTCCTATCTCCCTAGCCCTAGCATATGTGATCTGCCATAGGGTGTTTTTTTTTTTTTTTTTTTCAGTTTTCTGTCTGAAATGTCATTTTCCTGGAAAGGCTTTATCCTTTTAACAGCCTTATTGAGATATAGTTCACAGCCCTAAAATTCACTCATTCAATTATACAGTTTAATGGTTTTTAGCATATTCATGGAGTTGTGCAACCATTACCATAATATAATTTGAAAACATTTATGTAATCCACCCAAAGAAACTCTGTACCAATTATCAGTCACTCTTCATTCTTCCTCACACCTCTAAGCATCACTAATTTATTTTCTATTTCTATGTATTTTTTTATTGTGGATATTTTATACAAATAGGTCTATACAACATGTGGTCTTTTGTGACTGATTTCTTTCACTTGGCATAATGTTTTCAAGCTTCATTTGTATTATAGCATATATCAGTACTTCATTCCTTTTACTCCAGCTATATTGTGGTGTGATGATAATAAAAATTTTACAGTCATAAAACTTTGGTGCTCGACCGCTTTGAAACTTACCAAGTATGGTACTTGACACATTTTGACATGAAAATTTTGTCCCAGTACTCGTCGTTGGTTTGGTACTCGTCATTGGTTTGGTACTCGTCGTTGGTTTGGTACTCGTCGTTGGTTTGGTACTCGTCGTTGGTTTGGTACTCGTCGTTGGCTTGGTGCTTGATACACAAGCTAGAACTCGTTGGTGTTGATTGCCTTGTGACTCGCTACCCTTTTCAGCTGAAACAAGGGGTCACTCATTAGTCATGCGGTAGCTCTTGCCCTGTGCACATCCCCTTGCGGTCTTATCTTATCTTCTGTGGTTATTTTGTGTTATTTTTGGTTTGGAAATACATTAAATTTATTTAAATTATTTCTTATGGAAAAAATATGTTTGGTACTCATCATTGTTGGTACATGTCATGCCTCCCAGAACAAATTAATGATGAGTACTGAAGTACCATTGTATATATATTTAATGTGGACTTACGCATTGTGAAATAATTACCACAGTCAGGGTAATTAACATATTCAGCTCCTCACATTGTTACCATTTTTTTGTTTGTTTGTTTTTGGTGAGGACACTTGAGATCTACTTCCTTAGTAAATCTCAAATTTACAGCACCTTATTGTTACTGTAGTCATCATGTTGTACATTAGGTCTTCAGAAGTTATTTATCTTAGAACTGCATCCTTCCTTTCATTCCCAAATAGTATTTTATTATTTTAATTATATGTTCATCAGTCAATGGATATTTGGGTTGTTCTTACTTTTGCTGTGAAGTTTTGTGTGCAAGTTTTTGTTTGAACATTTTTAAAAAATTTCTCTTGTTTATGTACCTAAGATTGGACTTGCTGGACACATGGTACAGTGTAACTCTGTATGTAACATTTTGAGGAACTACCAAATTGTTTTCCAAAGCAGTTGCACCATTCTTATTATTAAGAATTCTTCATAAGAGATATTGGTCTTTGGTTTTCTTCTCTTGTGATGTCTTTGGTTGTGGTGTCAGAGTAATTCTGGCCTAGAAGAATAAGTTGTGAAGGATTGAAATTATTTCTTCTTTATATGTTTGGTAAAATTCACCAGGGAAGTAATCTGGGCCTAGATTTTCCTTTGTGAATAGTTTTAAAATATGAATTCAATATACCAGCATGCCAAAAAATGTATACACATTTTAAGTGATGTTATTTATGTCTTACCTTTTGAAGTTGAATTGAATTATGGTAGCAATATGTAATATGACATTTGCTCAAAAGATGGTGTTAATAAAATGAATGCTAGGGTCACCATGTGACAGGTAGGCCAGTCAAAGAAAACGGTGCAAGAATGATTGTCATTCGAGGAACACAAGACCTTTTTGAAGTGGTATTTGAAATTTGAAGACATTGTTTGAATTTACCCCACATTCTCCTGACTGAACACCACTTGATTTCTACCTATTGGGGGCCTTAAAGGATGTGGTGTGCCATAAAAAACCAGCTATACTGATGGTACTTTGGGAAGAAATTGAAATGGCATGGGCAGCCATACAAGTGGACACTTTGGTTAACGTTGCTCAAGCAGTAGTTCTCTGTAATCAGAAGTGTCTGGACACTGATGGTAACCACTTGGGAGTCCTCTTGTAATTGCAGAAGTCAAATGTGACTTGTATTTATCTTTTGTTATCAGTATATATTGAGTATTACAATTTTAATACAGTTTTTTCCTTTCTTAAAATGTGTATACATGTTCTTGGCACTCTGTATTTACCAGTATAGGTATATTCATATTTTGTATTTCTTGTGTCAGTTTTGGTATTTTATGTCTTTCTAGGAGTTTGTTCATTTCATCCTAGTTATCTAATTTGTAGGCATACAGTCATTCATGTTATAGTATACTTTTATAATTCTTTTTATAGTGTTATTAGTGATGCCTCCTTTCATTTTTGATTTTAGTAATTTGAGTCTTTGTTTTTGTTTTTGTTTTTATTCTAGGTCAGTCTAGCTAACTGTTTGATTTTGTTGATTTTTCTCTACTGTTTTTTTATTGTATGTTTCATTCATTTGCACCCTAATCGTTATTATTTTCTTTCTTCTACTTGATTTGGGTTAGTTTATTTTTCTAGTTTCTTAAGGTGAAGGTTAAATGATTGATTTGAGATGTTTATCTTTTAAAATAAAACAGGAGTTTATACCTATAAGTTGTTTTAAGCATTGCTTTTGTTGCATCCTATAAGTTTAGGTAATTGAATCTTTCTTTTCATTCAACTCAAACCATTTTCTGATTTCCTTTGTGATTTCTTCTTTGATTTGTTGGTTGTTTAGTCTTCACATATTTGTAATTTCCCTAATTCTCCTCTGTATTGTTTTTTAATTCAATTCCATTGTGTCCAGAGAGCATATTTTATAATATTTAAATTTTAAAAATTTATCGAGACTTTTCTATTGTTGTCTAGCATAAAGTCTATCCTGGAGAATGTTTTATGTATACCAAAGAAGAATGTGTATTCTTTTGTGGCTGGGTGGAGTTTTCTAGGGATGTTTTTCACATCTTCTTTCTTTACTGTAGTGTTTAAGTTTTCTCTATTCTTGTTTTTCTTAATTGTTCTATACATCATAGAAAGTAGAATATTGAAGTCTCTATATTTGTTGATTGTTTCTCCTTTTAAATTCTGTGGTTTTTTTATGTTTTATTATTTTGGTATTTTTCTGAAAGGCATATTTATGTGCATATGTTATATATAATTGTTATATCTTCCCTCTTTATCTCTATAACATTTTAAAATATCTGTTTGTCTGATATTAATATAGGAACTCCAACTTTTTTATGGTTGCTGTTTGCATGGATTACCTTTTGCCACAATATTACTTCCAAGTCAGTTGTATCTTTGAATTTAAAGTGTGTCTCCTGTAGACAGCAAAATTTTCTTTTTGTTTTTTCTTTGAAAATTTTTACATCATGTATCTGTATACGAATATTTTGGCATTTATACTACTAGAAGTTCATGAGTTTCTGGGATTTGTAGTAAGCAATCAACTCCAGCCAAAATCCTAAGAGTTGTCTTTCAGGCCAATCATAGGTAATTATAAGACTTGCCTGGCAGACCTCATTGAGAAAGCTGCCTTCTTGCAACCAATGTATTACAGTTTTCTTGAGAAGTTATAGGGACTTGGACCCACTCTGGACCAGCCATGCTCATATGTTCATATGCATTCCTAGCCCAGGCACCTCCAATAGAAACCTTTTTAGTGGGATCTCAGCTGAGGCACTTTTTCTCCTCCCCTGTTTCAGTACTTTTCTATTCCTAGCCCTTCTCCTATCCCCCAGAACCATATAAAAACAGAAGGCTTTTATTAGGAATTATCAGTCATAAGAAAAGATGAAATACTACCATTTGTATGCATGGATGGACCTTGAGATCATCATATTAAGCAAAATAAGCCAGACAGAAAAAAACAAGAACCATATGACTTCACTCATATGTGGAATATAAAACTGGAAGCAACAAAGAAACAAAAACTCATGGACACAGTCAATAGTTTAGTCATTACCTGAGGGCAAGGGAGAAGGGGGTAGTGGGGAGGCGATGGGAAAGAAGGGAGGAGGAGTCAAATATAGGGTCATGGAAAGAGAACTTACTCGGGTGGTGAACACATAACGCAACATATAGACGATGTACTGTACACCTGGAACCTATGTAATTTTTACTAACTAATGTCACCCCAATAAATTTAACAATAAAAAAAAATCTTCAGCAGTGAAACAAATCCCCCTGTTTGTATCACTTGTCATGTGACCATTGCCTTGTGCTCTTCCACTAGGAAAGATGAAACACTAGGGAGGTGGCACCTTTTTCTTTTGCCTCTTGACTGTGCTGTTGCAGCATAAATAAAATGAATAAAATAAAGACTTAATTATTACTTTTACTTTGCTTATTGTCTTAATCAGTTCCTTTGACACCTGGCATTACATTTGGGGAGTTTTCAGCCAGTATTTATTCAAATATTCTATTCTTTTCTCATTTTCCTCTTCTTTTGGTATTTGCATTACATGTATGTTGCTACACTGAATGGTGGTTTATATTTCTCTGACCTCTGTTGAATTTTTTTCTCGTTCTCTATCAATCTGTATTCAAGTCCACTGATTCTTTTTTTCTATTACCTTAAATATATTGTTGAGTCCCTCTAAGAAATTTTTTATTTAAGTTATTGAACTTTTCAACCCCAGAATTTCCATTTGGTTCTATTTAAGAAAGTAATTTCTATCTCTTTATTGATATTCTCTATTTGATGAGATATTGCCATTATGCCATTCTTTAACAGTATTGTTTAGTTCTTTGAAGATATTTCTAATAGCTGTTTTAACATCTATGTCTGAGAAATTCAACATCTGGGACATTGTAAAGGCAGTTTCTATTGCCTGATTCCTCCCCCACCCTCACCCCTGTATATGGGTTACCCTTTTCTCTTTCTTTGTATATCATAAATTTTTGTTGAAAATTTGACACTTTAGATAAGATGTTGTAGGAATTCTGTGTATTGTTTTCTTCTCCCTCTGGGTTTTATTGTTGGCATTTTCTGTTTTGCTTATTTGTGCAATGACTTGGATAGACTTATTTAGTGAACTTACTGTTCTGCAATGTAAAAAACCTTTGATGTCACTCTTCACAGAGTATATATAGGCTTGATAGAGTGCAGCTTTGGGCATGCACACCGTCTTCTTGACCACCAGCAAGAAAGGATCTGTGATTTTAGCCAGTCTCTTTTTGACTATCCTTTTCTCTTATCTCCTGTTAAGTTTCTGGTTCATCTGCCTCTATTGATATAATATTCCACTCTTAGCCACCATTAATTGCTACCTGCTTGCTGTGTTTTTTGCCAGTGCCCTTGGATATAAACTGTTCCGATAAAGTCCAGTCCCTTTCCGGAGGCAGGACGTTGCCAGTCTTTGAGGCTTTCTCTGACACAGGAGAGCTCTTCCATCTGTCTCTTCTAGATTCTGTCTGTTAAATTATTGCTCATTGCTTCAAGTATCCTAGAGCTTCCCCATCCCCACCCCCACCCCCACCAATTGCTCACCATCAAGGTTGCTATTCTTTTTTGAAAATGTTGTTAGGTACAAATTTCTCCATGCTTTGTTCAAATAAAGTTAGCTATTTAGGGAGACTTTCAGAATTCTTGTTCTCATAATCTGCTTTCCCTCTTGTGTAGAATCTCTGTGCTACTGCACCAGGGCTGTGGATATGGACAGTGGCCTGCTTCTCCCAGTATGGCACCACTGTTCTATGAGTGAGATAGTGGATAAGAATGCACCTGGTCTTTTTGTATTGTCTCTCCTGGCATAGAATCTACACCCTACATAGTAGATGGGGCAGGAGCATTCCAGGCTACCCAGTATTCTTTATCTTAAGTAGAATTTCTACCCTACAAGTGAAGGCTGGGTAGAGGAATGAAGTCCAATCCTCTAAGATGAACCTTCCTAAAACAGAGCTCCTACAACATGCATCTTTGGGGCGGGTAAATCAGAGATGTCAGTGATCTGCACTTTCCCAGGTAAAAATGTAGTCCTAGATGAGAGTTGAGGGGAGAGGTGGTGGTGATGAGTACAGATGGGAACAGGCTGTGGGTCAAATGCTACCGACTCTAGCTGTTCTTACCAAGATTTAGTAGATTTTTTGGCCAAATGTTTCACTATTTTCTGTATGCCCTAGGACAAATTCCAGAGAGTTTAAATGGTTGCTTATTATTATTATTTTTTAAAAATTATACTTTTAAAATTATTTTTACTGGAAGAGAATCTACCAGTATCTTCACACCACTATTCCAGAAGTTCTGCCTCTTCCCTGTAAAGAATTAAATTATATCAGAGCTTTACATGTGCAAAACCATGTCCTAGTGTTTTCTTTTGTTTTTACCTAGATACACAGAACTTCAAGGTAGGTATGCATAAACTTTGGAGTGCTAGACTGGACTTTAGAGTGTGTCTACCATAATTAAAAATTATTCTCATCAGTCCTTATTATTAGGCTTGTATTATTTGATATGATCTAGACTTGACATGTATTCACCATTTGAGTATTACATCACACAAAGTTGATTCACTGCTCTAAAAATCCTCTGTTCTGCCTATTCATCCCTTCTTTACCCCAATCCCTGACAACCATTTATTTTTTTATTGTCTCCATAGTTTTGCCTTTTCTATAATGTCATACTTTTTGAATCATATAGAATGTAGAATTTTCAGATTTACTTCTTTTCCTTAGTAGTATGCATTAAGGTTTCTCTGTCTTTTCATGGCTTGATAGTTCATTTTAGCATTGAATAATATTTCATTGTTTGGATATACTACAGTTTATTTATCTATTTACCTATTGAAGGGCATCTTGGTTGCTTCCAAATTTTGGCAATTATGAATAAAGCTGCTATAAATATCCATGTATAGATTTTTGTGTAGACATCATTTTTCAACTCCTTTGGGTAAATATAATACCAAGGAGTATAATTGCTGAATCATATGATAAGAGTATGTTTAGTTTTGTGTGTTTAGTGTACTGGTATCTCATTGTTTTAATTTGTAATTACCTAATGACATATGATTTTTAGCATCTTTTCATATGCTTATTTGGCACCTTTGTTGTCTCTTCCGGTCTTTGACCCATTTTTGAATTGGGTTGCTCATTTTATTATTGTTGAGTCTCAAGAGTTCTTTGTATATTTTAAATAACAATCCTTTATCGGATATATCTTTTGCAGATATTTTTCAAAGTCTGTTGCTTGTGTTTTCATTCTCTTCACAATTGTCTTTCAAAAAATAGAAGTTTTTATGACTTAAAATTTACCAATTCTTCCTTTCATGAATTGTGCATTTGGTGGTGTATGTAAAATGTCATCACCATACCCAATGTCATCTAGGTTTTCTCTTATTTTATCTTGTAGGTGTTTCATAGGTTTGCCTTTTACATTTAGGTTTATGACTTGTTTTGAATTTATTTTTATGGAGGGTATAAAAGGTCAGGGTTTACATTCTTTTTTATTTTTCATATGTGGGTGTCCAGTTGTTCCAATACCATTTACTGAAAAGATTCTTTTCTCCACTGTAGTGCCTTTGCTCCTTTGTCATAGATCAGTTGATAATATTTATGTACATTTATTTTTTACTCTTTTTTTACATTGATTGATTTGTTTGTCAGTACCAATGTGTCTTGATTATTGTACCTTTATAGTAAGTCTTGAGGTTGAATAGTCTCAGTCTTTCAAATTCGTTTTCTTCCTTCAACATTGTGTTGGCTATTCTGTGTCTTTTGCCTCTCCATATATGCTTTAGAATCAGTTTGCCAATATCCAGAAAATAATTTGCTGGGATTTTGATTGAGATTACTTTGAATCTGTAGATTAATTAGGGAAGAACTGTCATCTTAACAATATTGCTTTCTATCCATGAACATAGAATATTTCTCCATTTAGTTATTTGATTTCTTTTATTTAAAGAAATTGTATACGTGAAGATTCACTCTTTGGGCTGTAACATTCCATGAGGGTTGATATTCTTTTACTTTTTAAAATTGACTTTTTCTATATAACATTTTGATATCTAGGGTAAGTCCCTGGAGTGACTCTTTTAAATTGTCAACCTTAGTCATCCTAGTGCCACATACAAAGCATTTTGTTTCCAGTTTTATAAAGAAGACAGCTTAACGAGGTGGCTATGACATAGCCTGGAATAGAAGTACTGGAACCCCAAGATTTGCATCAAAAGAGGCAACTTGTCCAGAAGTGACATTTACTGAACCTAGGAAGGACTCTGAGGCAAGAATGTAAGACTATCTCCTACTGAAAAATGTAGAGGGAGCTTCAGATTAGGATACTAAAGGACATTCTAATGACCACCATGATGTGACCTTGGTTAGGCCACTTTCCCCTTCAAGGACTTAGTTTATTTGTAAAAGGTGTGTTTAAATTTCTGTTATTAGTTCTGGTATATTACAATCCTGTCTTTTTATTGTGCTTTTTTCTTATGAGAAATGATAGCTTAGATATGTACATAATCAGTTCAAAGCAATGACTGTTCTTTTGACAATATATAACTGTGATGAAGAGTAAAGATAGCCATACCTCATAATTTCAAGCTGTATGACTCAGGGTATATGTGAAAAAATATTCTCTGTTTCACTTCCCTCATTAGTAAGAGGTGGGTAATAATAGAAGCAACATCATTTGGTCTGTTGTAAATATTGAATGAACACACACACACACACATATGTATTATGTGTATATATACAATGTATCACTATATATGTATATATACACATAATAAGTGCTATATAACAATGAGCTATTTTATTCTTTTTATTATGTGAAGTATGTTGGACCAAATGATGTATGAGGTAAAGAAGCAACGCTACAAATGGTGCCAGCTCCTTCAAGATGAGACTTTAGTGGCAACCTGTCAGCCTCTATGTGCTTTTGTAGGAGAAAACTAGTCCCTGTCACACATGGGAAATCACAGCCATGTTAGCTGTGAAATCTTTGAACTCAGAGGTGCCACCTAATCCAAATACTCTGTGACAGTTAAGAAACATGAATAGATCATCAGGTTCAAATTTCAGATTGTAAGGCTGTGCTATCTCCAGGCTATAGGCTGACCTGGGAGAAATGGTAGGATTGCTATGAAAAGATTTCTGGTATGTTTTTATGACCTTTTGAAAACTCTGGTTTAGAAGTATTTAGAAGAGTCAGGGGCAAGAAGGGTGACCTGATAATCCTGGGACAACAAAGAAATGAGCTAAGAGGTGAAGAAAGGATAAATGGATACCTCTTGTGCATGCCCTTATAATAATAATTTGTGATGACAGGATTCCAGGCACTTGGATTTTATTCCTATACACTGTGACTGATTGAGAAGGATAGCCATGTTCCTTCAGCAGTTCTAGTTCATTTATCATATATCACGTATTGGTTGAGTGCCTGTTATGTACCAGGCATGTGCTAGGGATTTTGATGTTATGGAGCAGAATCATATGCGATTCTTTTGAGAATTTACAAGTGCAAATGGATGATTAAAATTCATGATAGAGGCAAATACAGAATTCTGAGTTACAGCAGGAAATTAATTGGCCTGAAGGTGGGTTGTTAAGATTGAGAAAGGCTATCTAAAAGAGCTGCCATTTCAGCTGAATATTTATAGAGAAGTGTAAAATTTCCCATTTGACCAAATAGCTAAGGAATTCTAGGCCAATAGAATAACATTGCTGAGAAATTCTATAGGAGGGATTTACACCTGAAGCAGAATGGAGGAGTGGGGTAGAGGGTTTATTTCAAAATACCATATTTAAAATTAACCTTACTTTGATTGGTTTTTCTTGTCAAGAATGTAAAAAATACACTTAATATGTTTTATACTTAATATATTGTAGCTATCTTTTTATAGTAATGTTCGTAAATATATTTTATTTTTAACCCGTTAATATCTTATTGGACCTTAGAATTTTGCTGTGTTTGCATCAGATTGATTTTTTAGGGGTTTTCTGTTTATTCTTACTAATCCATATCTCTCCCTTCTCTCTTCAGAGGAAATAATTCTCTTGAATTTTAAAAAAATTTTCATGTTTTTATTTTTTTATGTGGGCAGTTCCCTGGCAGGGAATCGAACCCAGGCCGCAGCATTGACAGCACAGAAGCCTAGCCACTATACCACCAGGGGAACTCCCGAATTCTCTTGAAGTTTTATCTTTAATATATTCATGTCTCTTTTTAAGTTATTTTAAATTTATTTTTAAATTACAGTGGAAATGCAATATTATTTTATATTATTATGAGATATATAGCATAGTGGTTAGAAATTTATGTAATTTAGGAAGCGATCCCCCCAATTAGTCTAGTACCCACCTAGTACCATAAATAGTTATTACAGTATTATTGACAATATTCCCAATGCTGTATTTTACATTCCCATGATTGTTAGTAACTACCAATTTGTACTTCTTAATTCCTTTTAGGTTTTCACCCTGCCCCTCAAAGCCACCTCCCATCTGGCAACCACCAGTTCATTTTCCGTTTTTCTGAGTCTGTTTCTGTTTTGTTTGTTAGTTAATTTTGTTCTTCAGATTCCACATATAAATGAAATCATATGGCATTTGTCTTTCTCTATCTGACTTATTTTACTTAACATAATACCTTCTAGGTCCATCCCTCTAGGTCTTTCACAAATGGTAAGATTGCATTTTTGAGGGCTGAGTAATATTCCATAGTATGTATGTACCATTTTTCTTTATCCAATTGTCTATTGATGGGCACTTAGGTTGCTTTCATATCTGGGCTATTGTAAATAATACTTCAATAAACAAGGGGGTGCATATGTCTTTTCAAATTAGTGTTTTGGATTTTTTTGGATGAATACCCACAAGTGGAATTACTGGGTCATAGGTAGCTCTATTTATAACTTTTTGAGGAACCTCCATACTATTTTCTATAGTGTCTGTACCAATTTGCAATCGAACCAACAATGCACAAGGGTTCCCTTTTCCACACATCCTTGCCAACGCTTGTTTGTTGATTTATTGATGATAGCTGTTCTAACATGTAGGAGGTGATATCTCAGTGATTTTAATTTGCACTTACCTGAAGATTAGTTACATTGAGCAATTTTTCATATGTCTGTTGGCTATCTGTATGTCCTCTTTGGAGAAATATCTTTTAAGTTTCTCTAATTTATAATTGGATTGGTTTTTTTTGTTGTTGCTATTTTGTATGAGTTCCTTATATAATTTGGATATTAGCCCCTTATCAGATGTTTTATTGGTGAATATCTTCTTCCATTCAGCATGTTGTCTTTCATTTTCTTGATGGTTTGCTTCCTTTGCTGTACAAAATATTTTTAGTTTGATGTAGTCCAATTTGTTTATTTTTTCTTTAGTTGCCCTTGCCCGAGGAGATATAGTAGAAAAAAACATTACTAAGAGCAATGCTAGAGAGTTTTTGCTATGTTTAATTCTAGGAATTTTATGGTTTCAGGTCTTACATTTTGAATTTATTCTTGTGTATGGTGTCAGAAGGTGGTCTAGTTTCATTTTTTGCATGTATCTGTCCAGTTTTCCCAACATTATTTATTGAATAGATTGTCTTTGCTTCAATGTATATTCTTGCCCCCTTTGTCATAGATTAATTGACCATATAGGTGTGGGTTTATTTTTAGGCTCTTTATTCTGTTCTACTGATACCTCCAACTCTGTTCTTTTTCAAGATTGCTATGGTGACTCAGGATCTTTTGTAGTCCCATATAAATTTTAGGTTTATTTGTTCTAGTTTGGTGAAAAATGTCATTGTTATTCTGATAGGGATGGAATGGAATCTATAGATTGCTTTGAGTAATATGGACATTTTAACAATGCTAATACTTCCTATTCATAGCATAGTATATGAGGGCTGTCTGGAAAGTATCCAGCTATGTAATTTGAAAAATAGAGTCATTTATAGCTGGATTTTTCCTGGACAGTCCTTATATGCTTCCATTTATTTGTTATCTTCATCAATTTCTTTCTTTAATGCCTTACAATTTTCTGAGTATAGGTTTTTTACCTCCTCGGTTAAATTTACTCCACCGTCTTTTTGTGTGTATGTGTGTGATTGTGAATGGAGTTGTTTTCTTAATTTCTCTTTCTGATAGTTTGATATTAGTGTATAAAAATGCAACAAATTTTGAATATCAATTCTGTATCCTGCTACTTTACTGAATTTATTGATTAGTTCTATAGGGTTTTTTTTTAGTGGAATTTTACAGTTCTCTTCATATAGTATCATGTTATCTGCAAATAATGATAGTTTTATTTCTTTCTTTTCAGTTTTGATGCATTTTATTTCTTTTTCTTGTCTGATTGCTATGGCTAGGACTTCTAATACTATGTTGAAGAAAACTGGTGAAAGTAGGTATCCTTGACTTGTTTCTGATTTTAAGGAGAACACTTTTAGTTTTACCCCATTGTATATGATATTTGTCATATACGGCCTTTATTATACTGAAGTATGTTCACCTTATTCCCACTTTACTGTAAATGGATGCTGGATTTTGTCAGGTGCTTTTTCTGTGTTTGTTGATATGATCATATGATTTTTATCTTTGATTTTGTTTACGTGGTATATCACATTAATTGACTTGCAGACATTAAACCAACCTTATATCCCAGGAATAAACCTCATTTGATCATATTGTATGATATTTTAATATATCACTGAATTTGGTTGGCTAATATTTTGTTGAGGTCTTATGCAGCTATATTCATCAGGGATATCAGCCTATAATTTTCTTCTTTTGTTTTTGTTTTTGTTTTTTTTTGGTTGTGATGTTTTTGTCTGGTTTTGGAATCAGGGTAATGGTGGTTTTGTAAGATGAGCTTGGGAGCTTTCCCTCTTCTTGAATTATGTGTAATAGTTTGAGAAAGATAGGTGTTAATTCTTCTTTGTATGTTTGGTAAAATTTATCTGTGAAGTCCTCTGGTGCAGGACTTTTGTTTGTTGGGAAGTTTTTCTATTACTGAATCAATTTTGTTAGTAGTAATTGGTTGGTTCAGATTTTCTGTTTCTTTTTTATTCAGTTTTAGAAGATTATGTGCTTCTAAGAATTTATCCATTTCTTCTGGATTGTCCATTTTGTTGGCATATAATTGTTGGTAGTATTTTCTTATAGTGCTTCATATTTCTATGGTGTCAGTTGTCACTTCTCTTTCATTTCTTATTTTATTTATTTGGGTCATCTCTTTTTTTTCTTGATGAGTTTGGTTAAAGGTTTATCAATTTTGTTTATCTTTTCAAAGAATCAGTTCTTGGTTTTATTGATCTTTTGTATTGATTTATTAGACTCTATTCCTTTTATTTCCTCTCTGATCTATTATTTCCTTCCTTTTACTTACTTTGGGCTCTGTTAGCTATTCTTTCTCTAGTTCCTATAAGTTCAAGTTTAGATTGTTTATTTGAGATTTTTCTTGTTTCTTGAGGTAGGCCTGTATTGCTATGAATTTTCCTCTTAGGAATGCTTTTACTGTGTCCCATAAATTTCAGGGTCATTGTGTTTTCATTTTCATTTGTCTCAAGGTATTTTTTTGATTTCATCCTTGATCTCATTGTTAACCCATTCATTGTTTGGTAGCATGTTATTTAGCCTTCATGTATTTGTGTGTTTTTCAGTTTTTACCTAGTACTTGACTTATAGTTTCATACCATTGTGGTTGGAGAAGACACTTGATAAGATTTAAATATTTTTATATTTATTGAGACTTGGCTTTGTGGCTTAACACATGGTCTAGCATGGAAAATGTTTCATGTGCACTTGAAAACAAAGTATATTTTGCTGCTTTGGGGTGAAATGCTCTAAAAGTATCAATTAAATCCATCTGGTCTAGAGTGTCAGTTAAGGTTGCTGTTTCCTTGTTGATATTTTGTCTGGAAGATCTGTCCATTGGTGACAGTGGGGTATTAAAGTCCTAATATGATTTTATTAGTGTTGATCTCCCTCTTTATGTTCATCAGTATTTACTTTAAATATTTAGGTGCTCCTATAGTGGGTGCATAAATGTTTACAAGGGTCAAATCCTCTTTTTAAGAGAGATCCCTTTATTATTATGAAAAGGCAGGTGGTTTGTATCAAAAGCCACTGTAAGTGACTTGGATGTGCCATAAAGTTGGGTGGGGCAGGGTCTCAGAATCACCAGGGTGGGGTGAACAAAGAGTTTTAGCCAGGTTGATAGAGAATGAGATATGGTGGCCACCTGCATCTACACATAGGAATGGGGAGTACTTAACAAAGAAACAGTGGCTTCTGCCAGCTCATCTGTCTGGGAGGAAGTTGCCTCTCCAGTCCTCTCACCCAGAAGCCATTCAAGTCAGTTTCTCCTCATATGTCTCTGTCACCTTTTCAGCTTCCTCTCCAGTGCTAGAGCTCAGAGTGGGTGAGTTTGTCAGTGAGTAAATCTGTGCATGGGACTTTAGGAGGAGTGTCTGGGACTGCAGGCACTCATTGGCTCACTCAGCCACAATCTCCGCTGGTTTTCACGACCAGAAGTTATGGGTAATTCTCTCCCTGGATGAAACCCTGGGCTGGGGACCTGGTGTGGCATTGGGGCCCTTCACTTCTCAGGTTATGGAGGGACCCCCACTAAGATATCTCTCTCAACTTTTAATGGCACATGTGGGTGTTGGACAAGCCTGTTCTGTGTCTCTGCTCTGCTACCAGTCTCGAGGCGGTTTTTTCTGTATGCTCTTGGCTGTAGGGCTTCATTTAAACTAGACTTCAGGGTGATTCTTAATGATGGTTTTTCTGCAGTTTACTTATAATTTTGATGTGGTCGTAAGAGGAGATAAGCACACCATTTACTTACTCTGACATCTTGACTGGGAATCATTTCTATTTGTTTTTCAGAGGAAGATTTGTCTATTTCCTCACTTGGCCATAGTCAGAATTCCCAACTTCATTTTTATAATTTACAAGCTATTGTTTTGAAGGTTAATACTTACCATTTTTCACTTTTATAAAGGGCTCTATATAGTTAGAATACTTCCTTGAATAATACATATTTTTAATAATTACCAAAGAGCTTCTAGAAGTTATTGATTTCTTTTGTTGCTTATATGTTCTTGTATAAGCCCTAGATGTCTAATTGATATGTTTCACAACTCATCTCTTGTTTTTCTTGAGATTTCAAGTGTAGGATTTGACTCTCAATACAGTATACTCATAATTTGTATTAATTGATTCAGCAAATATTTATTGGTTACTTGCTGTGGGATAGACATATCTGATATAGTTTGTTCAGCTAACAAAGTATAATTAAGTAAATGAGCCTTTATGGTTTACAAAACAGTCCCACTTTATCAGTCAGGATTATGGCAGGAAACAAATGGCCTGCTTAAATTAGGTAATTTTGGATAATTTAATAAAAAGACTATTTATAAAGGTATACATATGATTTAAAGGAATCAACATGAGATTTTAGGCTCTTAGGTAGCTAACAGCAGAGAAGTATAACCATTCTTAGGCTTAAAAGAGAATGGAGAAGCAGTGGTTACTAAGAGCCATAGACAAAATTAAATGTAGAGGAACAGCTGACAGGAGCTGAGGTCTTCATTAGAACAACACAGACAACCACTTGTGAATAGGCGGGAAGAGAGCCAAGAGAATAAGTACTCTGACTTCACTGTTTTCCTGTTCTTCATTTTGGGCTGGTGCCTTCCATTAACCAAACTTAGTCAGAAGTTAGAGAAAAGGCAGCCCATTGGTGCAGTCCATAGATGTCAACCTCTTGGAGCACGAAGCAGTGAGAAAATGTAGAGTGAATCTGAGGAGAAAATGGAAGATATTCAGCTTACTCATCTTCATTCCTTAATAAATCCTGTTAATTCTGTGTACAAAAATGTCTACCCCATATCTCCTTTTCTCCCATTCCTACTACCACTTCTTAGTCCAGGTATTTATCATCCCTTGATTGTATGACAGAAATAATCTCTTTTCTATTAGACTTATCTTAAATACATATTACTGCTAGTTAACCTGGAGTTTATATCTAAATCTTCTAACATCAACTTCTTTTCCTTCCCCTCCTTCCCCTCCTTCACATACACTTACATTTTTTTAGAAATTAAATAATTGAGAAAAATTTTTTGTTGTAAATCTCAAGAATGAAGTTGATGAAAAAGCCTTTTCCTGTTTTTTCAGCTCTTGAAATTCACATGTTGATCTTTGCTCCATCTTCTCATCTGGATTTTTATTTTTAAAAATTTGAGTATTTGTCAAAAAATTTTAGTGGAAATATAAATTCTTCTTTCTTAATTATATCGGACTTGAGGCCCAAATAATGAAAAAATTTTGCTAGGCTATGCTGTTCTTTGGTTGTTATGTTTAAAGAATTTTTATGGATTGAAATGCAGCTGCAAGTATATTAGTGATTTTCTTTTGCTTGTCAAGATTTTTATCATTTTAATGAAAAATAGTATTTCAAAACCTGGCAGCATATTGACAAATACAGAGAAGCACTTTGTGTAATTCTGTTCTTGAAAAACTACCACTTTACAAGACAAAGATTGCCTCTATTTCTATTCACATATATTTCCAACAATAGATTTATTGATAGCTCTTAGATAAGATTTAATTCACTACCCTCCCCCATTTATCATGGTATACTTTTCTGCATGAAGAGAGACGATATAGAGGTGTCCCAGATATATAGAGAAGCATTTGACCTTTTGTTACTAATCTGTTTCAGGTGCAGGGCTTTTTTTTAAATTGTTAAATTTACTTGAGTGACATTGGTTAGTAAAAATTACGTAAGTTACAGGTGTACAATTCTACAGTACATCATCTATGTATTGTGTTATACGTTCATTACTCAGAGTCAGTTCTCTTTCCATCACCATATTTGAGACCCTGTCCCTTCTCTCCCACCCCCTCCCCCATACCCTCAGATAATCACTAACCACTGGACTATTGATTGTGTCCATGAGTTTTTGTTTCTTTGTTGCTTTCAAGTTTGTGTTCCACACATGAGTAAAATCATATGGTTCTTGTTTTTTTTCTGCCTGGCTTATTTCACTTTGCATGATGGTCTCAAGGTCTATCCATATTGTCATAAATGGCCCTATTTCATCTTTTCATATGGCTGAGTAATATTCTATTGTGTATATGTACCACAGTTTCTTTATCTACTTTTCTATCAAAGGGACACTTTGGCTATTTCCATGGCTTGACCACCATGAATAATGCTATGATGATCACTGAGCTACATGTGTCTTTATGGACTAGGGTTTTCAAATTTTGGGAGTAGATATCCAGAAGTGGAATTGCCAGGTCATATGATAACTCTACTCTTAGTTCTTTGAGGAACCTTCATACTGTCCTCCATAGTGATTGTACCAGTTTGTATCCCCACCAGCAGTGTATGAAGACTCCTTTTTCTCCACACTCTCTCTAACACTTGTTGTTCCTTGTCTTGTTGATAACAGCCATTCTAACAGGTGTGAGGTGTTATCTCATTGTGGTTTTGATTTGCATTTCCCTAATAGCTAGTGAAGTTGAACATTTTTTCATATATCTGTTGGTCATTTGTATGTCTTCCTGGGAGAAATGTCTGTTCAGGTCCTCTGCACATTTTTAAATTGGATTGTTTGTTATTTTGTTGGTCAGTTGTACAAGTTCTTTATAAATTTTAGATATTAGCTGCTTATCAAGGCATTGTTTGCAAATACTTTCTCCCATTTGGTTGGTTATCTCTTTGTTGATGGCTTCTTTTGCTGTGCAGAAACTTTTTAGTTTGATATAGCCCCATTCATTTATTTTTGCTTTTACTTCCCTTGCCTTTGAGGTCAGGTTCATAAAGTCGTCCTTAAACTCAAGGTCTATAAGTTTAGTACCAAATATTTTCTTGTATACAATTTATTGTTTAGGGTTTTATGTGGTGGTGTTTAATCCAGTTTGAGTTAATTTTGGTATACAGTGACAGTTTGCAGTTCAGATTCATTCTATTGCCCATGGTTTTCCAGTTTTTTCAGCACCATTTACTGAAGAGGCTGTCTTTTCCCCATTGTATATTTTTCACTCCTTTGTCAGAAATTGTATGTCCATGTATTTGTGGGTTTATTTCTGGGTTTTCGATTTTGTTCCATTGGTCTGTGTATCTGTTTTTCTGCCAATACCAAACTGTCTTGATTATTGATGCTTTGTAGTATAGATTGAAATTGGGGAGTGTGATGCCTCTAGGCTTATTCTTTTTATGTAGGATTGCTTTGGCGATTCAGGGTCTTTTGTGGTTCCATATAAATCTGATGATTCTCTTATCTATTTCTTGAAAGAATGTCTGTGGGATTTTGGTGGGAATTGCATTAAATCTGTATATTGCTTTGGGTAATATGGCCATTTGAACTATTTTTTTTAATGGGTTTAATTGGAGAGTGCAAGACTGCCCCCTTGAAACCAGCATTTTATGGAGCTGCATTGGGTTAAGGCCCCTGAGTTGCGAATGGACAGCTGATTTGGATAATCCCTGAACCTTTTCAGTTTATGCTTGTAAGTCAGTCTTCCTCTGGCCCTTCTTGGCTGCATAATTGAAGATGGTTGTTTATTGTTAGGCTTCCTTTCTCCTTTTTCCATTTTTCCTCCCTCTCCTTTGTGTCCCACCGGCCCATCTTCATCACCAAAAGAAGAAAATCTCTACTAAGGTTTCAGAGCCGGGATTGGCAAACAGTTACAAATTTGTTTCCTGTATCATTCCTGGAAAACTTACTACAAAGTAATGGTGGCCCACACCCATGTACATTTCCTTTGGGACCAATAGCTGTAGATAAGGAGATGCTGAAAGCTGGCTGATAAATTATTGTTCATAAGGTAGCAGTGCCTTTTAGCAGAATGTTTCCAGGTCTATTTCCATCTTAAAAATCCTCTGTAGGACAACACAGTGTGTGGCTTAAGAAGGTCTTCAAACTGCTTAACATCTGTCTGTCTTTGTGTTCCTTTATCTCCCTGATAATTAAAGTTATGCTAGGTAATCTCCCTATTATTTTGCAAAATGGAATTTCCTTCTTCCAGTAACAGATACTTTTTATTGACATGGGAAGCAACATGTTGAATATTTTATGAAGACTAAATGTATAGGGCAGGAGAGAAAAAAGTACTTTTGTCTACATGGATAGAAAGAACATTTTACGCAACTTGAAAATTACTTTGGGACTAATAAAACCCTGAAGCTTTATTATTTATTCTGGCATCAAGGTAATTGTCAGCTTTTATTTGAGTGGTTATGCAAAACCCTTTCTTCAATACATTTATTTTTCTTCCCTGTTGCTATAAATATTTAATTGAACCACTAAATGGAGAGTTTCAGGAAATATCCTATCACCTTGGGGAATATGGTTGTAGATGTTAATAATAAGTCAAAATGTTGTCTGCTTAGTAAAACCTCTGTAATATTAAAAACTTAGAGATTTTGTGATATACCTGCAAATTGTTTCAGAAGATTTGAACTTTTGGTTTCCAAGATGAAATCAACAAAATTTGCTGTTAGTAAGCAGTGCTTCTGATACTTGAGAAAGCCGAAAGCTTCATGATTTTATAAAATTCTCTAAATGAATTGCAATAAGGATAGTGGGTTGTCTTGTGTTTGATAGATGTATGTTGTATTATATCTCCTTAAGCTGTATCATTGTTTTACTCTTTCATAAACATAATACAAACCATATGCATTTCAAGAGGAGATATTTTTGAAATCTCAAATTGGCTCAAGTTTCTGCCAAAGTTATCTTCAGAGACTAGAACGTTATTTTCAAGTAAGTCTTTATTATGGAAAGAGAAGCCCCTTGATTTTGTGGTTTTATTTCAGATATAGAAATGAAATTTTAGACTTCTAAATCCTGAATTGTGATCATCATACAACAGTTTACAAGTCCCAATCTTGTGCTAAGAAAAAATTAGTGGTTATTGAATATTACCTTTTGAATGATGCACAGATACCTCAACTTTATATTTTAAAAAAATTCCTTTATACTTTCTTTTTCTCCTGTACCACTTATTATAGTTAATGCATCACTAATCTAGTCACCAAGCTGAAACTCTCAACTTGTCACCCTCAGTGGGTCCCTTACTTTCTTGGTGGTTGATACAAATTGATGTGGCTGGCTGGATGGTATATGCTCACCTTCTTACCCTACTGATAACAGATTAGATTTCCTTTGACCAAGGGGATTAGCAGATAACTAGGGTGAGTTATGGTACCCTGGCCACTAGGTCAGTTGTGGGGTGAGCATGTGACCTGAGTTTGGACCAGTCAGAACTTTCTTCAATAATTTTCTTTTTAATTATTGTAAATAAGGAGAGAGGCAGTTTCTTGCCTTTAGTGTCACGTAGCTGGAAGAATGTTATTTGGGGTTTTCTGTGTCCATGTTACTCCTTCATGTGGCATAAGCTCATCCACAATAGAAGAGAATAAATGAACTGACATCAATGAGAGAGGGAGAAGGAATGCAAATGGCATTTAAATTCCCTGTACCTATCCCTCAGTTCCTTAGAGTTGTGCTGGTTTCTGAAGTTTTTCTTCAGTTACTGAGAGCTTCCAGTTTTTGCTTAAGTTAACTGGAGTGGAGTTTCTGTCTCTTCAAAGTCAAGAAGGGTTGACCTTTACATTCATTCAATCAAAAAGATAAGTGAATTATATTTATAAATCTGTTAATATGCCCTCGTTTTCATTCACACTGCCCCTGCTTTGGTTTAGGCCTCCGTCATCTCGTACTTGGCTTCTGCCTGCCACTCCCTACCCTCACCCTTCCAGTTATTCTTCTACTCCATTAACTAAGTATAATTCTGAGAACTTTAACACATCACCTTTCTGTTTAATTTTTTAAAATGTTGCCTCAGTTTAAATTTCTAGGCCTGACTTAGAAGGTCCTTTAAAATCTGACTGTCTCATCTCCCATCATTTTCGCCAGTTTGATCGGTATCATGTGGTTATCTTCTATTACCTTTTAAAGTTAAAATGTTCTCCATATAGAATTAATCACTTTTCCATTGGCGTTATTATACTTACTTCATTTTATTTACAGTAATTTCCTTATGTGACTTTCTCCCAATCCCTGCCAGCATCCGCACTATGAGCTATGACTATGAGACTGTCTTTAGTTAGGCATTGTTATGTTCCAACCACCCAGTAAGATTCTTAGTTTCTTTTCTCACTTAGAGATCACCTATTTAGAGTGTGTAGATTATTGTCCAGCAAATACTTATTTCTTTCACTTGACTACTGTAGGTAGAGTATACTTACCTGCTTTTTGGGCTTCATCACTTGACGTTCTTTGGTGAATGGAATGTTAATGGATATGACTGCAATAGAGACTTTAAATGTGCTTTGTTTAGTCTGACTTGGTTTTAGCATGCTGGTGATTTGCCATGATAATAGGTGGATAAGAGACATGTGGAACATTCTTTGATGCAACTTCATGCTAGAACTGAGCCCAACCTATCTGCAGCCTGAAGTAGAGATGCCAAAACCAATTGGCAAAACTGTGAGCTTAAAATAAATATTTATTGTTGGAAACCAGTTGATATTTGGGGTAATTTATTTTGCTATTAATATAATGATAGATTTTCACTTTATAGATTTGAAAAGACCTGTAACCAAAAAAATTTCGATATGAAGTCAGCAGACATTTGTTAACAATTGCTAAGTTTAAAATGCTCTCTACCAAAGGAGTGGCAAAGATTAATTCAGAGAGATGCATATATTAACATAAATACATCTTACTTGTGAGGTAAACTTAGCATTAGCCTAAAGGCTTACATATTACAGGACCTTCACATGATGAAGTCCATTATATTCTGAAAGGAGGAGAAAATGTTACTTTGCTAGGAAAATAATAAAAGGAAATGCTTCTCTCCCTACCCACTTTTTTTTGGATTCTAAGTATCTTAGTCTACTCAGGCTACTGTAACAACATACTCTTAGACTGCTTGGTTTAAACAACAGAAATTTATTTCTTCACAGTTCCAGAGGCTGTAAAGTCCAGATCAAAGTTCCAAAGCTCCAGCAGATTTCAGTCTCTGGTGAGGTCCCTCTTCCTGACTTTCAGATGCCCCCTTCTCACTATGTCCTCACATGGTTTTTTTGTTGGTGCATGTGGGGGTGGGAGAGGGGAGAGGGGGAGGGGGGGGAGAGAGAGAGAGAGAGAGAGAGAGAGGAGAGAGAGGAGAGAGAGAGAGAGAGACAGGAGGGAGGGAGGAAGGAAGAGGAAGTGCTCCAGCTCTGTTGTGTTTCTTTTTATTAGGACACTAATCCGATCATATCAGGACCCTACTCTTATGACCTCATTTAACCTTAATTACCTTCAGTCCATAACACTAAATAACAAGAGTTGCCTACTTTCATCCTACAGATTAGGTTTACCTGTTGCATGCTTCTGTGATACCAGGCATATATTTCTTCTTCATATCTTAGACTTGAAGTGATTCAATTAATGTTTATCTTCTCTACGAGAGCCTAAGAACCCAAGAGTAAGGACTGTTTCTCTATTATTCACTATTATAATCATAACAATAATTATATGTTCCAGTATTGCTTATATTCAATAAATATTTAAGTGAATATTTCATGAAAGATAAAAGTTGGTTAGTTTACTTTCCAAACGAGACAATTAAAACATTTCATATATAACTTTTACCTACTTTCAAGAAGTAGTTCTTGAACATTTTCATTAGAAATAAGAGCAAAGAAGAGTGACTCACACTGTTTTGAAACTAGAGTGGACTGTCATTAATCAGACTATTTAATTTTTCTTTCTTAGGCTTCTTGATGAGAATACTAAAGTTCTCCCCCAAAAAAAGTAAAATGGGAAAGTAAATGTTGCCTTATTACTAGTTGGGAAAGCCAATGAGAGATTTTTTATCATTCATTTCTATTCTACCCTCACTCCACTGACTGATAAAAACTGGACTTGTCTGGTAAGCACAGTTGACCCTGGGGCTTAGACCTGGAGGCCTGGTGGATTATTCTTCTTCATCTTTACTGAATTTCTGCTGGTTTCTCTGTGTGTAGAAGACACTGTATGCACATGGTCTACTTTGTAAGTGAAAGCTGAATTTCATGGAAGTTAAATAACTTTCCCAAGGTTGTACAGCCTAGTGAATGATAGAGCAAAGACTTGAAACCATGTCTGTCTGAATCACTGCGAGAGTCCTTAAGCACTTTGCATGTGATGGGCATTATAAGTGAGGAATAAAGAAAGTGGCTTAAGAAGATGATGAAGAAAGATTAATTTGTAAAAATCACCTTGGAAGAGGTTGTGGTTGAGCAAGTCCTGGAAGGCTTCAATAAAATGCCATAGGTGGTAAGAGGGCTCCCAACTATAGAAAGGGCTTGAGTAAATATGCCAAGAGAGTATATGGTGTGGAACAGAAATAAATATGTATATATAGAAAGAGGAACTCCAATGATTGATACAGTTATACAGGTATATAGGTAAAAATTATAGAAGCTTTTTGTGGAAGACTTATTTCACAGTTCATTCTTTAGGTGATAGAAAAGCCATCAAAGTCAGCTCAGAAAGTTGGTGGCATGATGTGGTTAGGAAATATAGGCATGAGGACCACTTAGGGGTTTGTTGTTACAGACTAAGAGAAGATTAGTTGAGAAGCATGAGAAGGTAGATGATGTGAGAATCTTTTAGAATTACAGTAGACAATAATCCTATCATAAGCCCAAGGTCACAAAGGTAATCAATGATAGGTCCAGAGCCAAAGCCAGGTCTTCTGACTGCCATTATAGTCAATAGTCCATCCATTTAAAAATATATGCCAGAAAGCATTTTTAATCTTCAAAGAAGAATGACTTGGAAATGTCACTCAAACTTCAAGTCTCTATTTTTATTCATATTAATTATTCATCTTTATTCAATGTTTACTTGCTGGTTAATAGCTCATAATACTTTGCAAGGAAATTATATTGTTTGTTTACTTGCAAAGTCAGTTTCTGTAGATCAAGATGAAAATATGCTCTCAACTCCATGAGTCATACTAGGACTCTATTTCCTAATGCCACAGAAACCCAGGGCTGGAAACAAGGGTTATTTTGAGTTTTGTATGGCCTGAAGCTTATATAATTTCAGAGGTTCTTCTTTAAGAAAAATTGTACAAAATTATGAATATAAATTAATTCTTCAGAATAAGAAAGGAGATTATAATAAATTACTGGCACCTTGAGAATTCAGGTTCTTTCTGCTGAAATCTCTGTAGGATATTTACCAGAAATGCTTCAAAGAAGTGCAGCCTTGCTTTCCTTCATACCATACTGAAACTCCTAGCCTTGTGCATGAGGAACCTTAAAGGTTAAGCTTCATCTGTTTCTCCATAAATCTACATCAGGAAGGAAACATTGGTTATCTAGTCCAAACCTTCTAAATCATCATCCAATCCTTTCTTCAAGTTCTATGTTGATGATGAACTACCATCTAAGATGGGCTCACTGTTTTTTTGTTTTTGTTTTTTGCTGAAAGGAAATTTCAGTATTACTATTCGTCATAAATGTGACTGTTTTGCCCATTCTTTCCCATGAAAATTAATCATACATTTAATTAAGAAACACTGTGCACCTCACACCTGTGAGAATGGCTGTTATCAACAAGACAAGGAATATAACAAGTGCTGGAGAGGATGTGGAGAAAAAGGAACTCTGGTACACTGCTGGTGGGAGTGCAAACTGGTACAACCACTGTGGAAGGCAGTGTGGGGGTTCCTCAGAAAATTGGGGATGGAGCTACCATTTGACCCAGCAATCCCCCTTCTGGGGATCTACCCCAAAGAACTTGAAAACCTTTGTCCGCAAAGACTTATGTACCCCAATGTTCATCGCAGCGCTGTTCACAGTGGCCAAAACATGGAAACAACCAAAGTGCCCTGCGACAGATGACTGGATAAAGAAGCTGTGGTACATACACACAATGGAATATTACTCAGCTGTAAGAAAAGATGAAATATTGCCATTTGCAACAACATGGATGGACCTGGAGATCATCATGCTTAATGAAATAAGCCAGACAGAAAAAGCGAAGAACTGTATGACTTCACTCATATGTGGAATATAAAACTGAAAGCAAAGAAAAAAGAAATGAACAAACAAACAAACAACCCATGGACACAATCAATAGTTTAATGTTTATTGGGGGACAAGTGGGTCAGGGAGGGGAGAAAGGGGAGGGGGTGGGAGAGGAGGGAGGGAAGCTAAATATAAGGTAATGGAAAGAGAAAAAAAAAGAAACACTGTGGATTCCTCCCTCTCACTGCTTGATGTGAGCCCTCATCAATTCTTGCTTGACCCATTGCAATATATTTCTTTCTATTATTAATATTTCTATCTGAAGCTTTGCCCAAGTCTTTCATTTTATCTTTATACTACTTGTAGTTAATCTTTTAGAAATGAAATTTGATGTGCTACTCTTTTCTTAACATCTTCCAATGTCTCCCCATTTCCTTATCCTAATGTTCCTGTTCAGTCTTGTATCCTCAGACTCCTTGCCTTATTGGACCCTGGCTGTAATGGCAGTTTTCCTGGCCTAGCCTTCTGGTCTCATGCTCTGTGCTCTTTCACATAATGCTCTTTCTGCCTTCTTCCATTTGACATTTGGAAGACTCCTACTCATCTTTCAAGTATAACTCAAGTATCGTTTCTGTTTACTCTTTGCCTTACAACCCGAAGTGTGGTTAGGCTTTTCATTTGTATATTTCTATAGCACTTTTTTGTATATCTTGAGTCTAATTCTTACCCTGTTTCATTATAACTACTTATTTTTTAGTTTTTCTCATTGATGGATAGCCTCTTTTATCCTTCTTCACTGCTTTTTTGCAACCAGGAATTGTTCTCACCTGCTCTGCATGTATCATCTCATTTAATCCTTAAAACAAATTTATGAGTTTACAATTGAAACATTGAAGGCACAATATATAGTCTAATGCCACGCAGCTAGTAAGGAGTAGAGTTGTGATGGTAAACCAGGCAGTCTTATTCCAGAGTCTGCTTTTTAATAACTATTGTATGATAACAAATTTGAATATCTAGTGAATAGCAGAATGCCTATTACATAGCAGGTACTCAGTGAGCATTTAGTGATTAAACCAAAGTGATACAAGATTTCCTTAGCTTCTTTTGGTAGCCAAAATATATTACTGCATTACTGTAATTTTAGAGGTACTTATTGCTGGGTTCAGTATTCCTTTCAATTTTATTCTTAGAGAGTGTGTATTTTTGAGGATACTCATGCAGTAACATGCATTTTCTAAGCTTTTTCTTAATTTTAGCCTCTCTGGAAGAAAGGCTAATTATGATTCTTCATTGATGGTGATTTTTTAAACATAGAGGCAACAACACAACAGTGATGTAAGATGACTACATTGACTTCTGTTCCTTTGCCTTACTAGTCTTTTGATCAGGCAAATGCACTGCTTTATAAAAACCTCCTTTTTTTATGGTGAGCCAACATCACAAACATGTTTCCAGAAAGAAGTAGATTTACTGAGGAGAGAGAGATTACCTCCTTTAGGGAACCATTTGGTAAATTGCCCTATCCAGGACTCTAAATGATATTCACAAAGAGGTCATTTCTCTCCCTGGATGAGCACTTTGTTTTCTGAGAGGATCTTCCCAACCTGGCTACTTGAATCAGTGTGGTTACTTTTCTGTAGAAGGTGAAAATTGGGAAATTAATAGGCAGGACAGGGTGGAAAAGTTGTATGATCTTTGCTAATTTTCCAACATAGTGAGTTTTTTATTTTTCTTTATTTCCAGGGGCTTCTAATTTTTATTGAATATTCCAGTGTTACTCATTTATACTCGTATGATTTGGGTTTCTTTCTTTCAAAGAATCATATAACTGAAAGGGGTGCAGAAGGTCAGTTGCAAGGACCCCTGAATCCCAATTCACTAGTTCCAATGGGCATTTTAATTTAGAATATTAGTTACATGTTATTCCTTGTCTAGATAATTTAATATATTTTTCAATTAAAAACCTCTTGTGTAAGATAAGGGATCTGAAGAGAAATACATTTTGGCATACAGTTTTTTCTTTTCGAAAATAGAAAGCTTATACAAGTATACATGTATTTCTCTGTAGAGAGAGGTTTTTGAGGAGGAGCTCCTTTAAATTCCAGGAATATAGAAAAAGATATGGCAGAAATACAAAAGAAAAATAAGTGCCTCATTATTCTGGAAAATCAAGTGAACAGTATAATGTTTTATATAAAGAAAATAAGCCAGCCAGACAGAAAAAAACAAGAACCATATGATTCACTCATATGCGGAATATAAAACTGAAAGCAACAAAGAAAAACAAACAAACAAACAAACAAACAAACTCATGGACACAATAAAAATTTTAAGGGTTATATGGGGGTAAGGGGGGAGGGGGTGGGAGAAGAGTGAAGAGGGAACAAATACGTGGTGATGGAAAGAGAACTCACACTGGCTGGTGTACATGTAATGCAACAAATAGACAATGCACTGTAAATTGTACACTTGGAACCTATGTAACTCTCGATAACCAATGTTATCCCAATAAGTCTAACAATAAAAATATATTTATATAAAAAGAAAAAGAATAAAAAGAAAAAAAAGAAAATAAACCAACAGGTAGAGGTCAAGTACATAGGTTATTTAAGTTGACTTTCAATGGACAAGCACAGAAACACAATTTTTTTTTTTTTTTTACAATTTGAGGGATCCATGTTGGGAGATTCTCATGGCTTTTTCTTTTGAACCAGTTTATGTTTTTCCATTGTAGATGTAACAATAATTCACTTTTGCACAGCATCCTATGATTTATTTCTGGGAATTTCTCCATCAGAGCACTTGATGTTTTGAATTGAAATGATCCACTTGTGTAATTATTGCTCCAGCTTGGCTATGAGTTCCATAGAATTAGGGATTGATTTATTCATGTTTATTTGTATTCCCATTGTACAGCACAAGGTCTGAAATAGAATAGATCTTCAAAATACAGCCACAATGACTCTGTCATTTATATTACTTAAGAACTTTGGATGTTTGCTATATGAGGGCTGTCTGGAAAAAATTCAGCTATAATTTCCTTTATTTTTTATATTATTATACATGGCTAGATACTTCCTGGACAGCTGTCATATTTATTAAACAAATTAAACACTGTGACAAGTGCTGGGGATACAACAGTAAACAAAATAGAAAAATAATTCCTGGTCTTACATTCTTACCAGAGGGGACAGAAATAAACAATACTTACACTAAATAATTTTTATGATATGCTTGAGCGTGGTGAGTGCTATGGGAAAATGAGAGCAGATGAGAGGAATCAGGAATGTGGAAAGAGTATTTTGCATATTAAATATGGTGTCCCTCTCTTTTTTTCTTAGTTAATACGTACAGGTAAAAATTTTACTATTTTGTTAATCATTTCAAAGAATAGTTTTTGGTTTAATTGATTTTCTCTTGTTGTTTTTCTATGCTTTATTTTATTTATGTCCACTCTGTTTTTATTCTGCCTTCGTTGGGTTTAGTTCGCTTTTTTATTTTTATCTTCAAAATGTGAAAGATTAGAAAGGCTAGTGCTTTAAGATCCTATTTTTTAAATATACACATATACAGCTATATATTCCTCTGCAATTAGTGCTTTATATGCAGCCATATCCTTTGACACATTGTGGTTTTGTTTTCCTTTATGCCAAGGTATTTTCTAACTTCCCTCATGATTTCCTCTTGACCCTCTTGGTTGTTTAGGAATGTGTTGTGTAATTTCCACATGTTTTTGAATTCCTTAAATTATCCTCTGTCATGATTTCTTTTTTCCTTCCATAATATTTGGACAACATGCTTTACATGATTTCCTTCATATGAAATTTATTGAGTCTTGTTTTATGCTCAATTTTGTGCTCTTTTTCTGGAGAATATTCCTTGTTAAATTCATAAGAATGTGTATTTTGCTGTTGTTGAGTGGTGTGTTCTATTATGTATTTTAGTTTTGTTAGTTTTTAGCATTCAATTTTTATACTTCTTTTTGATATTCTTTCTAGTTGTTACATCCATTATTGAAAGTTTGGTATTGAAGTTTTTAATTATTATTGTTGACTTCTCTATTTCTCCTTTTACTATGACCCTTTCATTTATTTTGGGACTCTCTCGTTAGGTGCATCTATATTTGTAATTGTTATGTCTTTTTGTTGGATAGCCTTTTTGTCATTATAAAATACTCCTTTGTCTCTACTAATAATTTTTGTCTTAAAGTTGATTTTCTGATTATTAGTGTAGGCAGTCTAGCTCTCTTTTGCTTTGTTTGGTATATTATTTTGCCTCCTACTACTTTCAACCTATTTGTGCATTTTTTTCTAAAGTTCATCTCTTGTAGACAGCATATAGTTGGATCATTAAAAAACAATCCATTCTAACATTTTCTGCCTCTTAATTGGAATGTTTAATCCATTTACACTTACTGTAATTCCTGATACACTAAGATTATTTTGCTATCTACTTTCAATACGTTTTATGTCTTTCCTTTCATTTCTCCATTACTGCCTTCTTTTGTTTAAAACAGATATTGTCTGGTGTACCATTTAAATTCCCTTTTTATGAATTTTACTATATTTAAAAAGTTTTTCTTCATGGTTGTCATTGAGCGTACAATAAACTTAATTGATGATAGCCTAGTTCAAATTACCGTATTTTCGCACCATAAGGCGCACCTAAGAGCCTTAAATTTTCTCAAAAATTGGCCGTGTGCCTGATAATCCGGTGCACTTTATGTGTGCACTGAGTTTCAAAATCTGTAAAAATGTTGTTGTGCGACTTTGGTAAGTGCTCCACTTGATTGACTGTCGGACCATTTCCCGCTGACACAGGGACGTAATACGTACACTACGTACGCTGGCAGCGATAAACCAATCAGAGAACATTATGTAATACGTACAGTACGTACGCTTACCTCCGCCACGCCTCCGGTAGGTATACTACGGGTATGCTACAAAACAACATTTGTTTGTCTAAGAACCCCCGAAAATGGCACCAGTGAAGAGACATGGATTTGTGGGAGAAGATTGATTAAAAAATAATGTGAGTGTATTGTTAAATAGTAGAATAAAGTTCAACTAAACTTACTGTTCTGCTTCCATTACCTTTTTTTTAGACTGTATGTTTTAGCATGCGCCTTATAATACGGTGCGCCTTATGTATGGGTTAAGTACAGAAATAGACCCCGTAATTGAGACTGCACCTTATAATCCGGTGCGCCTTATGGTGCAGAAAATACGGTAATACAACTTAATATTATTTATTGTCATATAAGTTACGTCTGGATACACTATATATGCTCCATACATATTTATAATCGTTGCTTTATGTGATTGTTTTTTATATCAGTAGGAAAAAAGTATCTACAAACAAAATGTATCTATGCTTTCTTTTATATTTACCTATCTAGTAGCTCATACATTTGTTGGTGCATTTTTTCTTTTTTTCTTCACATGGATTTCTGTTATTTTCTATGGTTCTTTTATTACAGCTAGAAGGATATCCTTTACTATTTTTTTGTTTATCTGAAAGTACCTTAACTTACTCATATTGAAGAATATTTTTGCTGACTGTCTAATTCTGATTTGACAGTGTTTTCTTTCAGCGATTTGAATATATTATCCCACTGCCTTCTGACCTTTGTGGTTTCTTATGAGAAATCAGCTGTTAATTTTATAGAGGATTCCTTATACATTATTAGCTGCTTGTGTTGCTGCATTCAAGATTCTTTTTGTCATTGGCTTTTGATGGTTTGATTATATTATAATATGTTTAAATGTGGATCCTTCCTTTTACATAGGTGGAATAAGAAAGTACTAAATTCTTTAAAAGTATTTATCACGGGAGTTCCCTGATGGTATAGTGGCTTAAGGCTTTGGCGCTGGCGCTGTCAGCGCTGCGGCCTGGGTTTGATTCCCAGCCAGGGAGTTACCCACATACCAAAAAGCAAAAATAAAATAAAATAAAATAAAATAATTTATCATCTTTGTTTTCTAAACTATGAAACTGAAGTTTGGCTGTGATTTGTATTTGGTTTATTAGGGCTTGCCCCATGCTCCATATAGCATCCCAGTTCGTCAAAGACACAAACATATTATCTGCTGGGTGTTAAAGACTGGAAAAGCTGCTCATACCAGTCTGGCCTAGCTGAAAACCTCCTCTTATTCTGGGCTGCATTCAGAGTTGTCAACCTTAGAGATTATGAGCTGTGTACCTGTTATACAAGACTGAATGATGACTGGTGTCACTGTCAGAGCTCATAATATTTAAATGTATGTACCATTGAGTGGCATTAACTTTTATTAAAACCTAGTTCTCTTACTTCTTATTACCAGGTAACCTTGGACGGGTGGACCAGGTCTCTGAATTTGAATACGATTTGTTCATTAGGCCAGATACTTGTAATCCACGATTCCGAGTCTGGTTCAACTTTACTGTAGAAAATGTGAAAGAATCACAGGTGAGAAAATTAGTGGATACTTTCAGTGTGGTTTTAGTAAGAAGATTATGCTTTTGTTTTATTTTAGGAATATTAAAAAAATAATGGCTGTGACAATGCACTGTAGAATTGTATGCCTGAAACCTATGTAATCCTTGCTAACAGATGTCACCCCAATAAGTCTAACAATAAAAATGAATTAAAAAAAATAATGGCTGCATTAGGAATGTATTCTTGGGTATCTATGGCAATATTACAGTTTTGTTTCAAGAGATACAGAGAAGTGTAGGTATAATATGCTGATTTTGTCATCTAAAGGTTATTAAATAATGCAAATAGATTATATGAGAACAAAAAGTGTTCTTTACAGATTGAACCCTTAGCATGATGTGTTAGGCTTCCTTGAGGGACACCATAGGAACCATAGGAAGTAACTTGTATTATGTTTATTATAGAGTGGTATTCTCTGTATTATTTCCTCATAAGCTTCAATTGCAGAAAAAGTTTTTCTTCTCTTATACAGTAAGATGTTTATATCTTAAAAACAATATGATTCTTGTAGCTCATCCTGTTTTACCTTTATTTTGGGAATGCAGAGCCAATTTTACAGCCCTCTCTAACGATTTTGGAAAACTTTTTTGCTTATGTTTCTTTGTTCTGGCTTCTCTCTTACTCCAATTGTATTAATCTCTCTTTAACTTTGATTTCTTCATCTACATTTTCTAATAGTGTATGTCTTTATAATCCTGTTAAAATCTTCTTTGAATGGGAGGATGTGTTGATGAAAATAAAGAGAACTAAATGCACATGCTTTGAACAAATATTAATAAAACTCTAATCTGAAGAAATCAGTTATTGCTGAGGCAGTTGATCATGGAAGACTCTGCACAAACTTTGTATACATTGTGATACAATTCTTTTAGCACTATAACCTAACCTCTGTCTTCTTCCTTCAGAGTCATCTTTTTTTAGTATGTTTTTGGAGAAAGTGAGGAGTTTGTGTAATTTCCCCTCCCAAGTCAATCTATCCTGTTTTTTTCTTTCACCTCGTTGCTTGCTTCTTTCATTTCTCTCAACTGCAACTTGAGTTATGTGTCAGGCAGAGGTCAGTGTCTAGAATTTAGGGATTCTGGGTTTTCCTTGACACAGTGCTATTCCTGGCACACTGGCTTCAGCAGAAGATGGGTGCAGGAATAGCTGCTTCACTCTACTACTGACTCTCTTAATTCTCTACAACATCACTGACACAGGACTTGGTGTATGTAATGTTTACTGAAGTTTAGGGGCTGACTGGAAGAATTCAATTATATAGGAGAACTCTGAACATTACTAGCTAAATTTGATTTATCTCAGCATTTTAGGAGAAATGAGGGAGAAAGTTAAACCCCACTCAGAGAGCTGCTTGAGGACAAACTTTAGTGCCTAGCTTTGCTTCTTGGTTTCACTTTTCATAGTAAGAATAACTATTTTCAAGCTCCACCCATGTTTGGAAAACCTACACTTCATGTATAAGGGCTCAATGACCCTAGGATTGTCCAGCTTGTTCCTCAAAGACAATCGATAATTCTCAAAGTGCATTTTCCAAAGTCTATTACTGAGGCCTGAGAATGTAACTAACAGCAGGAGGCTTTAGCCAGATGTACTGGACTGAGTATCTAAGTTGGGTCCCCTATGAAGATCTCTCTGCTAGCAAGAGGTAAACATAACAGCCTCTCATTCTGTTGGTGTTCCTGTCTCATGCCAGTAACTCACACTTGACACATACACACACTACTGAAAAACAAACAATAATTCTGAGATTATATAGTCAATTCACATTTTCATGTAAGTAGTATAATCTGACAGTATTTTTAAATCCACAAAGGGGATTAGATTACTCTTTTCCTCTTAATGCACAGCATGTGTACATCCTTCAGCTTGCCTACTATATCCAGGAATCCACTAACTCCTAAGAAATGAGACCTATTCCTTTTCAAACAACAGCATTATCTATCCTCATTGTATCCTTTGCTAAATATTTAGTAAAAGCACTGAAATTAGAGTGCTTCTTTAATTTGAGGTGACATTAAATTAATTCCTAGCCCAATTTTTCTTTCACTCTAGTCTTTCTCTATAAAGAATATCCTTATATAGCTTCTATGGTCAGGAAGGATGACCATAGAAGAGATGACCAGAAAGTTAGGGAAAGTTGTGTTTCTTTAGTTACACTACCTGAGATAGTCTTTGGGTAAGTTGCTCATACATTTTAAACTTTCTTGTTCTTTACTCCTCTAGTTTGCTTGCAGGGTTTTTTTTCTTGTTGTTAAAATGTCTCTCTTCCAGAGTTTTATGATTTTCATATTACATTTTAAATTCATGCAGACTCTTTTGCAGTCTTGTCTGTCAATTCAATACGCAAATAACATGACTGTGTTTCAAGAGATTACTATAATAAGCGTTGGTGCTGTTTTATAAATCCTTGTTTTTAAAGTTGGAGGAACGAATATTTCCTATATATCTCTGGATTCTATCTTCATAACCAGTACTATCCTACCTTTGTTATGATTAGAAATCATGAACATGTTTACCTGGTTTCCTAGAGCTTGATGATTTATCATTCTCTTTCTGTGCACCATTGCTTCATCAAATGTAATGACAATATATATTTATGGAAATCTGTCTCAAGAAGGCATAAAGATCTGCTGGAAAGATAAAATCGTCTATCTCTTGCTCACAGGATATTTGTTTTCATGGTTGTCTACATGAAAGAGAATGATTTTGCTGTTAAGGTTTGACTTGTGAGGTCTGCTTTTATAGTGTCTCTTCTTATAATCTTTTCCCATCTCTCCAATTTCCGTTAAAATGAAACCTGCATGAATGTAATCTGGTCAAGAAACTTATTTAGGATTTAGTACTAGCGGGCAAAAGAAATATTAGTCATCAAAGGCTGACTTCATTAAATGAATGTTAAAAATCACAGCATCAAATATATTGTATAAATAGGTCTAGCTTTTTGGTTATTTTTCTTGATGTTTTTAGGAAGTGATAAAAACTTGGAACAAACTGTGCTGTATTCTAGGACTGATATATTAACCTCTAAGATTAGTGGCTTAATATTGCATTGCAAGAGTATATGAAAACTAAACATCCTGATACCTTTATTGAAAAGTAATTTTCTCTCTGAAAAACCTGTATTAAATATTCTTACTTGGAAATTTGTTATTGATGCAGCAGAACACTCAGGTGATGTGAAAGCAAATCATCTTATTTAAATACTAGTAAAACTTTAGCCAATAAGAGGAAATAAAATAGTATGTCTTGAGTATTTAAACTTGGTTTTCTTTACAATTTTATATCCTTTTAAATTTATTTTTCCCTTACTGAATATAAAATTATCCTATTCTCAATGTAGTAAATTTATAAAATATGGATAATTATTAGAAGCAAGGAAAAGCACACCCATCCACCCACACACTCATAACCTTACTACAAAAAGCAAATACTATTAATTTTTGGCATATTTATTTTTAGGCTTATTTATTTTCTATTTTATTTTTTGGAGCATAATTAAGTTTGTACTGTATATACTTTTTTGTCTTTCTTTTAAAGAAACAGAACGGTATTACAAATCAATTTTATATCATTAAGAACTTCACAAACATAGCTGTGTAATAGCTATTTACTATTGAACTATTTTCTTACTCTTGAGCATAAAGATTTTTTTTCCATTAATTGTTGTTATAAATAAAACTGCAGTGAACATCTGTATGCATGAAATGTTACATTTCATTTTACTTCCTTAGGATAAATTCCTATGAGAGAAATTGATGGTCAAAGCATATAAATATTTGAAAGATTCTTAATGCATATTTCTAAACTGCTGACAGAACATTTATACTATTTTTCTTTCTTACCAACAGTGAATGAAATACTTTTTCTTGAATTTCTTGCTTTGTTTTATGAACTGAGATGTTCATACATTTAGAATAAATGGTTATTTTTTTCAGTTACTTTGAAACTTCACACAGATAAGTGGGATGCGATGCAATGTTCTGGGCCTCTCTAGTCATAAAGGAATTAATTGCATTTCTGTAATAACATGAGACAACCAAACAGACCTATTTACAGTAGACTCTCAGTTAACTCGCACCCACAGGGTTAACAGTATCATTTTCATCCTTTTATATCAGTGCGTCAATCCTGTTTTATATGGGTGTGCTAACAGATTGTCCTCTGAGGTACTTGATAGGAGATTAAACATTTTTTAACAATGAAGTATTTCTTACATTACTGTAAGCAGTAATGTAGCTTAAACACACATGCATGTGCACACACACACGCACACACTCGCAACCTACACACACCTTCTTTTATATATGACATGTCTGAATTGGACCTTAAAATTCTAAGAGAAGAGAATGTCATTAGAGAGTAGGATGAATGAAGGAAAATTGAAGGGATTGTAGTCATTGCAATTACTGATAATATCAAGGTGTGTAATATGACTATGGGAGTAGCTAGAAGAAGTATAATGAAGATGAAATATTGGAGAAGAGGAACTCATAGTAGCCAGAATGTTGAAACAATTATTTTTATAGATATTGGAGGAATTAGCAGTGAGGCCTGGGCAACAATCATTGAGAAATAAGGAAGAATGACAGAGGAGTAGTAAGATGACATCAATAATACGAGGGGGGATAATCTGATGAAATGAGATTCAAAGCTATGTTTATGTAAGTGAAGTTTCAATATTATAAAGATGTTAGCTCTTCCCAAGTCAACCTAATTTTAATACAATCCTAATTAAAATCATACCCAATTTTTATATAGGATTTGACAAGCTATTAGTAATTCTAAAGTTCATGTAGAAAAGCAAAGGGCCAAAAATTACGAGGCCAACTTTGAAGAAGAATAATGAATGGGTATATGTTTATATTATGGAAACTTGTATTTTAGCTAATCATTTTTATTTATAGTAATAGTGATTAAATATTATGATATTGGCATAAGAATAGACAAATAGTCTAAATGGATAGACTGGAACCCAGAAACAATGGTATTTATATAAGGGAACTTGATACTCTTTTATTTTATTATATTAAGTTACATTTTACCTACAATATTGTAGTGGTTTCAGGTATATAGCACAGTGATGAGTCATTTATTTAACTTACTAAATCCTCATTCTGATACATTTGGGGGAACTTGATATTCGGACAGAGGGTACATTGCAAAATAATAGCAATAGTAGGGTCTGTTCTATCAATAGAGTTATATGACAAACAATACCCTTATCTTATACTATTTCAGAAAATCTTATAGATTGATTAAGGACTTAAATATGAAAACAAATTAAAATTTTAAACTATGAAAATAATATAAAATAAATATTTTATTGGCTTTGGAAGTAGGGTTGAATTTTCTGTGCAAGGTACAGAAAAGCAAAATCATGAAGAAATAGATTGAGACTTTTAAGTTTGTAAAAATAAGTACTATGTGACAAAAGACCCAAAGTTGAAAGATATGCACTTTCTTGGGAAAAGAAATTTGTGCAATATATTATAAGTATAAGATTGGTATCCAAAATAAAAAGAGAACTCTTACAAAAAGGGAGAGATAGAGATAGAGAGAGAGAGATAAAGAGAAAGAGAGAGAGAGAAAGAGAGAGAACCAAAGAAACAGGCAACTCACAGAAGACCAAGTGGTAAAGCAAATAGAGATGTTCTCAAAAAGGTTGGGCTGGAGAGAAGAAATTTTTTAGCATTAAGCAAAAGAAAAAGGAGAGAAATAGCTCTCAAGTATACATACATGTAAAAAACATCTCTTCTAATTGTTCAAGGGTAGTGGTCATATTAGAGTGTAGTGGGAAAAAGCACAAGCTTTGGCATCATCGTCTTCATTCTGTTACTTGCTAGCTTTGTGTCCTTGGACAAGTTACATAATCCCCCTAAACTTCAGTTAGTCATCTTTAAATTTGGATTACTACTACTTACCTTGAGATATTATTTTGAAGATTGATAATAGATGTTTACAAAACACCTAAATAGTGTCTGAAACACAGATACATATTTTTATTATTAGATTAAGTAACCTTATTTGTTGAATGTAGTTGATGGCACATTTACTTTAGAGTGATCTTTGCAAGATATACCGTAAGTTAGCTATATTTCTGATTCGTGGAGCCAGAAGTTCTTTGTTCAAGGAAAAATTCAGAAGGTAGGTTGTATTCAATACATACAATATATGAAAAACTTAAATAATTTGCATATCACCTATATTGTACCAATTTAGTGTAAAAAATGCTGCCAATATGAACACATTTTTATTAATTTAACTTAGTTTCTATTGTTTTCACTTGACATTTTTTTACAGAGATAAATTTGAATTTCTGGGATTTGATAGTAATTCTGAGAACTATAACTAGAATTATTTGTATACAGTATTTATAATCATCATATATATATGTATCAATGCATTTGTTATATTAGTGTATTTGTTCATTATATTAGTTATACTGGATAGATACTGTTGTCATACTTTAAATTGATAGCATTCAAATATAAACCTAGACTCTGTTCTGTTCCACCAAACTATATGGCCATTCTTTCTCCAATTCCACATCATTTTGGTTTCTGTAGCTTGATAGTGAGTCTTGAACTCAGATGGTGTACCTCTTCCAGCTTGTTACCCTTTTAAAAAATTCTTTAGGTAATTGTAGCTCTTCTGCCTTTTAATATAAATTTTAAAATAAGCTTATTGAGTTCTGCAAAAAAAAAAAAAATCCTGCTCTCTTGCTGGAATTTTGATTGGAATTGTGTTGAATCTTTAGATGTGTAGGAGAATTTAACATACTGACATCTTAATGATATTGTTTTTCCTGTCCATGAATAGTGTGTGTGTCTCTCCATTTATTTGTGTCTTATTTAATTACTTTCATCACCTTTTTGTTTGTTTTTAGAGTTGTTTTTCAACATACAGATCTCACATATATTTTGTTAGATTTTTGCCTAAGTATTTTCTTTCCTTTTGGGTGGAACATTTATTGTAAATGAAATTATTTAAAAAATTTTAATTGCTAATTGTTCATTGCTAGTGTATAGTAATATGTTACTGACCTTAGGTTCTGCATCCTTGCTCCACTCACTTATTACTTTTAGTAGCTTATTTGTCAATTTGAGATTTTCTACATAGGTTATTATGTTGTCTAAGGATACCGATCATTTATATCTGTATGCCTTTTTGTTTTTTGTCTTATTCCATTGACTATGACCTCTAGTATAGCAATGAATAGGAGTAATGAGAGTGGACATAATTACCTTATTTCCAGTCTTAGAATGCTCCAGTCTTTCACCACTAAGTATACTACCTGTAGTTTTTTTTTTTAAATATAGATGTTCTTTACTAAATTGAAGATGTCTCCTTTCACTCCTAATTTTGTAATAGCATGAATGGATATGGAATTTTGTCAAATGCCCCTTCAGTTTTTTAAGTAAAGCACAAAGTCACAAAATTTCAGAGTTGAAAGTAACCTTAATTGTCACTTATGCATATTTGAGGCCTGCACCTTCACTGTTATCTGAAAATTATATTGTTAAAGTAACATAGTTATTCTTTTTAACTAAAAATATATAGTTGCACAAGGGACTTGACTGTATTTTATTTATTTAATTACTTTAGTCTGTACAGTAAAGCTGTGAATTATTATTATTAGGTAAGAAAACTGAAACTCATTGAAGGTCAGTAAGTAGCTGACGCTCGAAAGTGCAGCCACATTGACAACTTAATGTTCTTCTAGTATACTGTACTCTTTTTGCCTGCTAGCCTCTATATCCATGTTTCTAGAATGCCTTTACACTCTTAGTCTTCCAAACTTCATGTATATTGTTTTTTATGGCTCAGAATGATGTAATGATTCAAAGTCTGCCCCTTTACTATGGTCTGCTCTGATTTTCATTTTGAATATAGCTTCCTTTCTTAGTTTTGTCTCCAACAATGCAAATATCTTGGGAGCCTTGCTAGTGATTGTCTTGTAATGTCCTATATATAGACATTTGGCAAACAACTTTCACTTTCAAAATTAGGGTATCGAATGCAATTTTATGCTAAGATTATGCTTGTTTCATTGATTCTGTTGCTCTACTGAGTTAGTGTAAGAGCATAGAAAAACTACATTTGGAATTGATACCCTGTAAGTGTCAGTAGAAAGAGATGATTAAAATAAAATTAAAAAGTTAGTTTTAAAATTGTAATATCTAAAATGAAGTGACTTTGATATAATTCACGAATTTTTTTCTTCAACATTTGGAAATATTATATTGTTAAATATATACCATTAAATGAAAACACTAGTATATAAATGTCCTGGATAAATGGCAATCAAATATGGAAGCATTTTCTTTTCTTTTTAATTGTCTTTCTTTTTTTTCTCAAGGTAAAAAAAATGTTAAATCTATAAAATATAGAATTTGATGACCCAACAATATTTATTATGTCATGTTTAAAAAAATATGTCTGAATAAATAGCTTTTTTATTCAGTGTATTTAACTTACTCCTGCATGTGATTGGTATTAACTGATTTATTTATTTTTTAAAATATCCTTGGTCAATTGATTTTGCCTATTTATGCAATTCTACTACATAAGAATGGGAGAACATTGGGAGGAAAGAAGCTTAGCTACTTTCTCTTATGGTATATGAGTATGTAATGAATGCTTAGATTGGGAGGTTGCTACATGTAAGGGAGAGTAGAATCAAACAGTCCTTAAGTTCAAGCTTAATAACTAGTTACTAGTTACTGGCTTTCAGCTATTTACTTAACCTCTTTGAATCTTATTTTGCATATTAAATAACATTACTTAAAAGCATTATTGTTTAAGTTATGAAATAATTAAATTTAAATTATGAAATGAAATAATTAACATGTAGTAAAGACTCTGGCATATGATTTACTTTTAGAAAACATTTGTTAAATTTAATTGAAGTATTTATTAAGAGCCTATTATATCCCAGGTGCTGTGCTAGGCACTGAAGATATAATGGCCAAAACAACAACAACAACAACAAAAGATGTTTCTGTGCTTCATAGAGCGTACATTTTAGTGAGTGGAACAGAAACTGATCAGCAAATAAACATGCAAAATATTAGTTTAGTTTAGTGATAAGATTTATAAGCAGAGTAAGCTTTATTACTAAACCAAATTATTTTAGTTTCTAAAGTAGTAACATTCACTATCTAAAGCTAACTTGTACAAAAAAAGTTCAAATGATTCTCTAACCACTGTAGAACATGGTGGCAATATTGTTTATAAAGGAAGATGACAAAGATAAGATAGTACTTGATCTGATCCTGAAAGTCAGCCTTAAATAGAAAAAACTCATCCTAGTCAAATAAATATTATAAACCTATATGATATCCAAAACCTTCAAGTTAATAGTGGAATAAAATGATAAGAAACAGAATCAAATCATATCATGATGATAATTTATATAAAACGAAGCATATCTTTGTATTTTTATTAAGATTGTAAAGTTGGTTGCAAAGTGCAATGGTCATATTTCACCATTTATTGTGCTTTAGCATCAATGTTACATGATGTGATATAACATGTTACTCGTTCATGCAGAAAGTTCTCATACCATCTTCACATTGAGGAATTTCATGCTGGATTTTTATTTTGTTACACTTTGTGTGTGGTTTTTAACTGCTGAACAATTAAAAAAGACCCAAATTTAGACTGGAAACTTATTGTGACATAAACTTATAAATATTGCTGTTGCAATATAAATAAAACACAGATGTAGAAAGTGAAAAGGATCTTTATGCAAATGAAACGCTGGATACTAGAAACAGAACATCTTAGGCTAGATGAGTCTTAAAGCTATGGGTTGTTTGGCTGATCTACTGCCAAAGAAATGAGAGATTGATATTTAAATTTTATTCATAGTTTCATGGGTAGTCTGAGCCTTGCTTTGGCAGAACAAAAGCAGTAAAATCATAACAAAAAGGCACTGAAACTTTTATAGCCTTTGATTTGTTGAATGTATGGAGAAAGCTTTGGAGTCTAACTATATGAACTGTCAGAAACTCTTATTCTTTCCTTGTGAATCTGGAATGGCCCACATTGCTTGGAACATACAGTACTTTTGTGGTCACCTTTTGATTTCAGCTAGCTTGCATATAGTATTTTGTGGGGAGACAAACTAAATACTGATGACTCTTTGATATTGAACTTTAGTTTTACTCCATGCATCTTCCTAGCTTCCTGCCAGATACCTCCATATTAATATTGAACAAAAAGGTCTATGCTTTCCAAAGTCTGTATTCTTTTTCAGTCTTTTCTTAGTTTATTGTACCACAGTTTACTTGACCACGCTAAATAGAAACTTGCTATTCTTGATGATTTATTTATTATTCATGCTCTTCCCTCTATCTGAAGGACTTTTCTCTAATTCTTACTCTGCCTAATACATCCTTTAAGCTATAGATAGAATCTCTTCTCTTCTAAGAAGCTTCTCCTTACTTTCATACTGTGCTCCCAGTAGCTTTTATTGCTGATGCTAACACAGCACGGTTACCACATGATGTAATGATGGTTCATATGCCACTTTGCCCCCCTGGATTTTTAGCTACTTTATATTAGGGACTGAGACTTATTGATTTCTTATTTATATTTTTGTAAGATGGAGGTTATTGTGAGGTTTTAATGAGCTACTACTGGGATATACTCATAATAAGCATCAATAATAACACAGCATTTTTTATTGTTGGACTTATTGGGGTGACATTGATAAGCAAGAATTACATAGGTTCTGACACTTAGCTTTTTTATTATTACTATTATTGTTGTATGTTACTATTATTATCTTTGTTTCTTCAATACTATTATCTTGGTTTCTTCAATACTTAATATGATCACTCCCTTTGAAAAATGGATATGTTGATAAAATGAATGTGTTTAACTATTATTTCTATAGTAATACCCTGGTACTGACTCCTTTCTGACATCAAGACTCAACTCTTTTTGGGGTAACAATTATTTTCTTCTTAGGCTAATCTGCTTCTCTAACTAGTGGCTTTCCTGCCTGAATTTGTGCCTGTAACCCAGAGGCCTGATGATGTCTTTCTTTTTTTTCTTTTCAATTAAAAATACATGTAGGGATCTTGAAAGAAACTAATGAACTATGTATGAGGTGTGATAAAAAAAATACAGTAAATGTTTAAATTTAAAAAATTTATTGCAGTAAAAGACACATTGTCATTAATCCCCCTCAGAATACTCCCCCTTGCTTTGAACACACTTATCCCATTACTCTTGCCACTTTCTGAAGCAGTTCTGGAAGTCCTCTTTTGTGAGTATCTTTAGTTGCACTGTCATGAATCAATTGATGCATGTCCTGAATCAATTCAAAATATTTATCTTTTACGGTCATTGGACTTTGTGGAAAAGCCAGAAGTTGCATGGTGCCAGATCTGGTGAATAAGGTGGATGAGGACATACTGTAATATATTTATTTGACAGAAATTGCCATAACAGAAACTATGTGTGACCTTAATTGATTTTTCTGAAAATTAAAGAAAAATAAAAAATGTTTAAATGAATTAAAGAAAAAAATGCATTACATGTGGGGAAAACCAATTTGAATAATAGAAGATTTATCATCAGACACCCTGGAAGCCAGAAGGAAATTTAAGTTTTTAATCCATTTTGAGTTAGTTTTTGCATATGGCATAAAGTAATGGTCTAGTTTCATTCTTTTGCATGTGACTGTCCAGTTTTCCCAACACCATTTGTTGAAGAAACTATTTTTCCTCATTGTATATTCTTGGCTCCTTTGTTATAAGTTCATTGACCACATATGTGTGGGTTTATTTATGGGTTCTGTATTCTGCTCTATTGATCTGTGTGTCAGTTTTTGTACAAATACCACACTGTTTTGATTACTATAGCTTTGTAATATAGTTTGAAATCCTATATTTCAAATGTGATGCCTCCACCTTTCTTCTCTCTCAAGATTGCTTTGGTTATTTGGGGTCTTTTATAGTTCTATATTTCTGTGAAAAATGCCATTGGAATTTTGATAAGAATTGCAGTGAATCTGAATATTGCTTTGAGTAGTGTGGACATATTAACAATATTAATTCTTAACTCATGATCATGGAATATCTTTCCATTTGTTTGTGTCTTCTTCAATTTTTTTCATTATTGTCATAGTTTTCAATATACAGATCTTTTGTTTGAAGTAAGATGTAGACTCCATGGGTGAGCTTATCACTGTTTTCTAAAATGGTTAAAATTTAAGTTAAAAATTTTTTAAAAATTACTACGCCAAGTTGCTCGTGAAAGATGCCAACAATGTGGTCTCCTTTCAAGTGCAATTAATTCAGCTATGCCCCAGCTGTATACGCTTCTAGGAATGGCCTGCATGAGAGTGTCATTTTCCTTTGGTGGAAAACAGAATGAAAATCAATGGATTAGATAGATGGTCCATAGGATTTCCATCCTCCACACCTCGGGCCTGAAACTTAAAATCTCTGAGACATTTAAAGAATTTTAGTTGTCAAAAATTTGTAATTTCAGTTTTAACAGTGCTTCTTGCTTAAGAAAAGCTAATACGCAGGTATTCTAATTTCTTATCTTGGTGTAGCTATCAGTCAAATGTCAAAAGTTCATTATAAATGTCATAAAGAAAGTCAGGATTGAGTTAGGAAGATCATGATATTAACTGCATATGCTGTGCTTTTGTTGTGACTTGATATTATGTTTGGTTATGCCTTGATATATTTTCATTATATAAGTTGGGATTAATCAAATCTTGTAGTGATACCTCACTATCTCTCAAAGAGTATAATTGTACCATTTAATAGAGATGTAGATTTTTTTTTTAATATTAGTCTGCAGATGTTGGTAGTTAGGCTATTACCAGGTAATGAGTTTTCTTTCTCCTTCTGTCTCATCAGCCTGAAGACATGTCAAACTAAGGATGCTTGAAAATTAATATATTTTTTCTTCTCCACTGGGTCCAGTTTTGTTTAGAGGAGAAATGAAAGGATGGGCTTGGGAGTTAGGAGAATTGAGCTGAAGTTCTTGTTTTATATTTGACTCATTCTCAGGGAGAGAAAGGATCAGGACAGGTTAATGCTATTCCTTTTATTACTTTTAAACATAGGAGGTGGTCAATAAATGGAAGGGTAATTGAATGTCCTTACTTTTCTAGCCTTAAAGGCAAAAGAGTTGGATGAAAAAATGTCTCAGTATCTTCAAGACTGGTATTGTTCTAAGATTTTTAAACAGAACTCTAAAAAGACAAAGCTTCTTTCCACTTTTATGGATGCTGATAAATCACTAGTGGGTTTTCTGTTCATTCCAACTATTAGAACTTTATGAATAGTGCATGGAAGGTTTTGGGCTACTCACACTCATGTATTTTCATTGGATTCTCACTCTTTCTGAAATTCTTTCAATTCCTTCTCCATCAGATCATCATTCAGGTGATAATCAGTCCTTATTCAACAGCCAGCTCAAGATACCAACTTTTGACCTCTGTTCAAGAAGAATCAAGCATTTCTTCTTCTTCTATAGTGTTTTACAGGTCTTAACATACTGGATCATGATTATTTGTTTATGTGTATATGTCTCCCACTATTTTATTCATTATAGTTGACAGAATAACTGGGAAAACTAGATGCTCTGTAAATATTCATTGAATACATGTTGAAGTTTACTGATTTCTGAAAAAAATTCCTTTAAATTTGAAAAGAATTTAGAAAATATAGTTAGAGTAATACTTGAGACATGAGTTATTCCAACTCTTTGGAGCTGTATTTAGGAAAATGATACATCAGAGCCCACAAACTGGGTCAGATTATCAATATCCTGTAGAAATAAGTGGTGAAATTAACTACATAAACTGGAGTAGGAGGTGAATTTTTTGTTTTACAGTCTTTAAATTCTGTAGAGTTAGTAACAATGTTCCAGCTTCCATTACTGATTTTGGAAATGCATATCTTTTTCTTTTCCCTTGTTGCTTAGTTTCTAGCTATAGCTTTATCAGCTTTCTTGATCTTTTCAAAGAACCAAATTTTCTTTTTGTTTTTTTTCTGGGCCTAGATCAGAAGGACTTGAGCCCCTTCAAATTTTAGTTTTATCAATTTTCTATAGTTTCACTGTTTTATAGTTTATTGATATCCTGATCTTTATTATTTCCTGTATTCTGCTTATTTTGTATTTGATTTTATATTCTTTGCTAGTTTCTTTAAGCAGGTTAGAATGCTGATATTAGATTTCTTCCTTTCTAATAAAGCAATTTGCCCCGACTTTATTGAGGTATAATTAAAAAATAAAATTGTAAGATTTAAAGTGTACAACATGGTGATTTGTGAAAGGATTTCCCTCATAGAGTTAATTAATAAAGCATTTAGAGTTATACCTATCACTTTAAGGACTGCTTTCACTGTCTCATATTTTATTTTTATTATTTAGCCTAGATTCCTATAAGTCGCCTCTGTGCCTGCATTGCTTAGTGGTCAGCCAATGATTTTTACAACACTTGTGCTCAAATACCTCAAGACCTTAAGTCTTTCACCCTTTTGCACATGAGTCAGTGTGAGTGTTGGGGAGCTCAGAGTTGTAGCTAGTTAGTTCTTAAGTCGGCCTTAACTTTTACATTTTGCTGGCCTGTCTCCGGTCTCCCAGTCCATGCTGATAATTGCCTGTGACTCGTGGAGGGATATGTTGCAAGATTGTTTCAGCTCTTCTATGGCCTTTTCATTTCCAGGATCTCTTTAAATGTATCACTGTTCCATCATAGCTCCAATTGGAACTGCTGCCTCAGACCAGCAAAGCCATAGGCTTTCCACATTTGTTTCCTACCAAATTCACTATTTTTAGCTGACAAAACTGTGGGATTTTGCCCTTGTGTCCAAATCACATCCACCTTTCTGGTAGCAAAGCTGCTGGTTTTCATAGTAAGCCTCACACTGGTAAAATTATAGTTCTCATCTGTGGAGCTTAGGAGTGTGATGGGAATAGCCCCAAGCAGGAAGGCTGCAGACTTCTCTTATTCTTGACCAAGGCTCAAACAGTTGTGCAAAAATAAATCCTTCTCATTCTGTTGTTTGCATTTGCTCAGTTTCCAGAGACCTGAAATGGTTGTTTTGGAAAACTTTTTCCAGTTTTGTCCATTATAGTGTCTGCTATAGTCAACAGAATAACTGTTTGTTTGTGTGTGTGTGTGTGTGTGTGTGTGTGTGTGTGTGTGTGTGTGTAGATGATTTATTTACTTCTTCATAATGCCATATCCAGAAATCTCTTGCACAGCATTTAAGTGCATGTAGTTACTGTAGATAAAAGCAACACTGGCACATATACACTCATGTATTTTACAGTGCCTATACAGCCCCTTTCTTGCCCTGTACTCCTCTCTATCACCTTTTTTCATAAAGGTAGAGGGTATGGTGAAAAGGAAAAAAGTTTTGGAGATTAACAGCTCTGGGAATTTTTTTAATTAATTTTTTTATTTTTCAATTATAGTTGACATATAATATTATAGTAGTTTCAGGTGTACAACATGGTGATTAGACATTTATTTAGTTTACTAAGTGATCAAAACATTGTATAAGTTTGTTTTTTGTTCATTTATTTTGTTTTATGGATTCTACATATAACTGAAATCATATTGTACTTGTCTTTTTCTGTCTTATTTCATTTAGCATAATACTTTCTGTGTCCATCCATGTTGTTGTAATTGGCAAGATTTTATTATTTTTTATTGCTGAGTGATATTACATTGTATGTATGTACCACATTAGTTGCGTATTTGTGGGCAATTTAATTCTTCCAAATCTCAGTTCACAAATCTTTAAAATAGATGTAATAAGACTTAACTCATTAAGAAGATTAAATGATAACATATTCAGAATACCTACTACAGTATCTGGCATGTGGTAGATAACCAGTCAATCACTGCTTTCTCTACCTTCCCCTTCCCTGTCTATCATTGTAATTCCTGAAGCATATAGATTCACCAATATGCCATGTATAGCTCAATGAATACTGCTATTAAGTATAGTCAAATAAAAAAAAGCTGGTTTCTTGCTAATAAATGTTAATGTAGAAACACAGTACTATGCTTTACATTTTGGGGTTGTGGGACAATGGTTATATGGATTAGCCCACATATTAGCATTTGAACTTCTTTTCATCATATGAGGTAAAAACTTTTTTCAACACACATTTGATCATACCACTTAGCTTCCAGTCGGCCCTTGGGATAAAGCCCAAATCCTTCCAAATAGTGTGCACGATCCTCCATGTGTTGGCCTTTCTGTACCTTTCTGCTCTCAATTGTCCTTGCTTTAATTAAATGCTTTAATTCTCTGACTACGTCAGGCTTTCATTCTTTAATTGCCTTTGCTCATATATCTCCCTCTGTATATATTCAAGAATTTCATCTTTACTCCAGCCTCAGACATGGTGCTGCGTGCTTTGCACGCCTTGTCCCGTGTGTTCCTCCTAACATACACTTTCACCCTATTCTACACACAGAGAAACTGGGGCAGCTTGCCTGAGCCCCTCGTTAGTTAAGCAGCAGAGTCAAGGTTGGATCAGGGGTTGTTTGGCTTCAAAGGCTGTGGCACCTCCCTGACAATCCCTTCCTAAAGCTGAGTTTCTCGGAGTTTGTGAAAGACGGATAAGCGAATCTAAAGTCGTGGTGAGACGCCTCTTCGCTTCCAGACGTGCGCGGATGGCGGGAGCGCTCCCTCCCCGGCCCGGTGGCGTTCTGGCCCCTCTATATGTGTGGTTTTCACGGCACTGAGGTAGGTGCTGTTGTTAGTGTCGTCTCACAGACGACGAAACCCTGGCACAGAGAAGTGAAGTAACTTCCCTGACACCACAGCCGGGGTGGAACCTGGTCCGCTCTCGTCCCAGCCGGGGTGCTGTGCGCAGGGAGTGGCTGCAGAACACTCTTGGTCTTGCCGCTGTGTTCCTGGGCAAGATGCTTAACCTCTCTGGACTCAGTTCAGTCACCTGTCAACAAGGGTCCTGGACGAGACAATGGAAGCCAGAGGTCTGAGGGCTGGCCCAGGCCTGGGCCACAGTGTCTGCTGCCCCTCCCCTAGCTGCCCAGGGAGGGGGGAGGAAAGGAGGAGAAGGAAAGAGGGGGTACGGGTGAGGGTGGAGTACACTCCATCCCAGCCCTGGCTGGTGTTCGGTGGAGCAGCCCTGGTTATCTGAGAGTGAGGGCTTCTGGAAAGGTCCGTGACACTGGGTACTGCCACGTCACTCCCCTCGGTAAAGTGGGGTGCTCAGAAAGCACTGTGCTCTGGGGCATTACCTGTCCCTTGGGAACGGGAGGAAAGGAGGCTCAACCCCAAACCCTCTAGGCCTCCAAACCCAAGTGAGGCTGTGAGGGGAGAGACCCGATGCGCAGGGTGCCCTGGACGGCCACAGAGGTCGGTGGCCCTGGGCAGACAGCTTGCCCCTGCTCTACTGGCTTCCTGTCATCACTGGAGAGGGCTGCAGCTGTCTTGGGGGACACATGGGAAAAATAAAATAATTTCATCTTCATTTATCTGATAATTTTCTATTCATCTTCCAGCTACATGCCTGTCCTCTCAGCAAACTATGTTGTGAAGATCATTGCATATCTGTCTTTCCCGTTAGACTAAGAGCTACTTGAGAGCAGGGACATTATCTTATTTAGTATTTGTATCTCCATTACCTTGATCTTAGTTTTCCAGTGCAAATGAAGGACGTTAGCCCAACATTGCTTGATAAAAAGAGGATGAATGATCTAAGCATCAGCCATCCTAGTATCACCCTGAGTTTTGACACAATTATAATTTCCTAAAGCCTTAACTTCTCCATAATCTGAAGAAAACAACAACAACAACAACAACAACAACAACAATGCCCCCCCTCCCCAGCTCATCTAACAAAAGAAACGCTACCTGCCTCCTCCCCTACTAGGGGAGTTAGGGAAACAGTGTATGTCTTAGTTGCTGTCTTAGCAAGATTGAGGTTCAGATGTGGATTCCTTAACACACGGACTGATAATTGTGCTTGTAATCGACACAGGAGTGGGATTTTAGGCGAGAGCATCCTATTTTCATAGCAGAGCCATTTCAGAGCTCTGTCTGTCCCTCATTACAGTAAACTCTTGACAACTGCTGATGTAATTACAGACAGTAGCTTTCTTTTTAAGGGAAATATTAGGCAGTTACTGGTAGATTTTTGACACACCATTACAAAATGCTTCCTGTTAGCGGGTGGAGGAAAGAGAAATGGATGTGACCCTATTAGTATCAGAATTACCTGTCAGAAAGCTAGAGCAGGGTTCAATTTATTTCGCAATAATAAGCAAGCCAGAGATTGACAGTTTTTTTCTACTTTTTCTGTTTTTTTTTTTTTCTCTAAGATGAACATTCCAATATAAAATTAACTTATATGGACACCTTTTAGTAAATAATACCCTGTGTGAATGAAGATTACCTCATAGGAGTTAAAATTTAACCATTTTCTAAGTGGGAATGAATATTTTATAGTTCTGTCTGGTGAAGAAATAATATGAAATTACATAATTTTTGATGAAATAAAAAATTCTGGAGTAAAAGTTAAAGGATATAAATTCTAGTCCTATATCTTCTATGTACAGATTCTGTAACCTTGAACAAGTTACAATTACTTGGGGCTTCAATTTACTCAGCTGTATAAACTAATTATGATAATAACCACTACCATTTATTGAATATCTAAAATGGGCTTTGATTTACAATGTGCTTAATATAAATTATGTCATTGTGTGTTCACAATATCCTAATTACTAACTTTATTTTATTTTACTAATTACTAACATTACTCTTATTTAACAGGTAAGGAAACATGTTCAGAAAGGTTAAGCAACTTGCTGAAGGCCACGTAGAGAGTAAAAGGTAGAACAGAATAAAAACCCACATCTTTTGGTTTTCCATGTCTTGGTTCTTTTTTTCTTCACTCTTCTCCTTTTATTCAAGCTCACTGATATTAATAATCTGTCTTCCAGAGTAGAAATGAACTAAAGGATTTGAAAGAGCTTTTATGCATACAAATGTAAAGCATTGTTACTTTTATTTATGGTTCAAATTGGTCTCACTAAATTGATACCAAATTGAGTGGAGAAACACCATAAAACTTTTTGAAGGCTTACACAGATTTAACGGTTAATTCTTTAACTTTTTTTTTGAATGGTAATTTTTCCTACTAGGCCTACAAAATTATATTTCATAGTATTATTTCCTTATAATATTAGTACTTATCTTTTTTTCCTAGCTCTCTATTCCTATATTTTAAGGATAAATCTGCATATGCTAAGGAGAATTGAAAGCTCCTTGGTAATATATAAATATATAGTTTGTAAAGTGCTTTTATATGCATATATTAGTTTTTCTGAACTATTTTCTTGTTTTGATAGTTATGAAACAAGTATCTTTATTTCTATCTTACTGAAGTATAGAGAGGCTTGCCTACATTCACAAAGCAAATTAGTGGCAGAGGTCAAGAACCTAGGGCTTATTATCATCCCAAGTGTGGGGTGCTTTCTTCTATATCAAAACTGAGTTTTTGAGGCTGCTATAGTATAATGGTTAATCCTATTGGCTCTTGGGTTAAACTTCTTGAGTTTAAATTTTGACTCATTTGTATATCCTTGGGCAGATTAAATGGCCCAATAATTGGGACAATTAAATACCAAACTTCTTGATAACTTAATTCCTCATCTATAAAGTGAGGATAGTAATATTATCTATTTTGTAAGATTATTGTATTAAATGAGATAATAAATATGAAATATAAACAGTGACTAATACATAGTAATCATTCAATGAACTTTACCTACTTTTTGCTCATTTGTTTAGTATTATGCAAAGTCTGACAAGTTTGCAAACACATCCTAGAAAACGTGCTACATACCTCATTGCTGAATATCACTGTGGTCACCTTTGAAATACTCTATGCACTGACTCCAGCCTGTAGTCCACTGTTCAAAGCAATTCTGGGACTCTTATTCTGGAGTGGCCATTAGAGCTGTCGTGTTACCCTTGATGTCCTGAATGTCATAAAAATGTCTTCCATTCAATATTTCCTTTATCTTCTGGCAAAGGAAAAAGTCACTGGGAGCCAGATTAGGTGAGTAGGAAGGGTGTTCCAATACAGTTATTTTTGTAGTGGCTAAAAACTCCCTCACTAACAGTGCCATTGTGAGCTGGTACATTGTTGTGATGCAAGAGCCCTGAGTTGCTGGTGAAAAGTTTAGGTTTTTTTAATCTAACTTTTTCATGCAGCCTTTTCAGCACTTCCAAATAGTAAACTTGGTTGACTGTTTGTCCAGTTGGTACAAATTCATAATGAACAATCCCTCTGATACCAAAACATGTTCACAACATTGTTTTGACCTTGATTTGGACTGACTGAACTGTTTTGGTCGTGGAGAATTGGCCGACTTCCATTGTGCATTTAGATATTTTATTTCAGGGTCGTATCAGTACAGCAGTATTTCATCACCAGTGATAATATGGCCCAAAACATCATCTTGCCTCTCCAAAAGGTCTTGGCAAACTTCGACTCTCCTTTGGTTTTTGTTGATTGGTGAGCTCCTTCAGGACCATTTTTGCACACACTTTTCTCATGCCAAGATTTTCAGTAGGATTTTCCTGTTTCTCTATGGATGTTTACTTGGTCTGCTATGCATCTCACAGTCAGCCAATGATTTAAACTCACAATTTGATAAATTTTTGCAATTACTTTTCAGTTCTGCTTGTTATTGGCTGCCCTGACCTCTCTTCATCAGAAAAACTTTTAATCCATTTGTACACTGCCATTTTCTTCTTGGCGTTATCCGCATAAACTTAGACTAACTTGTCTTTGGTTTCACTTCCACTCTTGCCAAGTTGAACAAGAAATTTAATGTTTGTTTGTTGCTCTACTTCAAATTCCAACATTCTCATGATGGCACACAAAAACATGCAGCAACAATAATGAACACCACTCAGCAAGACACCACCTCTACATGTCAACAGGAACACAGCTGTGAGACACATATATACCAAGGTTATGAAACCTTACTGATTTGTTTGTGTAGTGCTGCCAATGTAAGCGCATGGTGGCAAGTTCATGAACTTAATTGTCAGACCTCAAAAGTTGTAGTTATGTAGTATAATTATATATATCATCTTTGTAAGTTGTTTAAATTAAATTTTCAATTCATTAGTGCACTGAACATGAATGCCTCCAATGTGCTGTGTATTTTCTAGGCATGAAGTAAACAGGGGTATGTACAATAGAGTCCCTGCTCTCAAGAAGCTAATTCTTTTTAAGAAAAAAAGTTAAGACAGATGAATGAGAGACCAATTTTATTGACTTCTATAGGCACCTGACTTAGAAAAGTCTACTTGATGGATTTGTTGATTTAATTTGCTTTTTAAGTGACACTAGGTTTTTATTGTCATTATTAAATTAATTTTACTTAAAGAATTATACATTTATGGGGAGTATCCCTTTTAGAAATCCTGTAACAAAAAAGAGAGATACAAATGAAACTTATAATTTGGTAGATTAAGATCTGTTTAATATGGAAACACATTTCCTTGGTCTCTTTTTAGAAAAAATGCAGAACAGAGAATCTTTTTATTTGCAATACATACATTATTGATTATTATGATATCTATAAATTTATTAAGTATTTACCATGTGCCAAGCATTATAGTATGTGCCATAGAGTTATTTTATAAATTCTCACAAACACTATAAGTAGTATTATTTCTATTTAATAGAAATAGGAACTAAGGTTCAAAGAGATAAAATAACTTGTTTGACATCATACATTTTATGGAATTGGGCTTCAAGCTCAGTGCTGTCTCCAAATTTTATGTTGGAATTGCAAACAGTTTGGGAAATTTGAATCTTTAACTTAAGTCTTACTTCAATGTGTTAATTTTTTTTTTAATGTATTAAATTCTTTAGGTTTCTTTTTCTTATCTTTTGTGTATTTACTATAGGTTTTTGCTTTGTGGTTTCCATGATACTTATTTATAACAAAATTTATTTACATCAGTCTGTTTTAAGTTGATAAGAACTTAAGTTTAAACACATTCTAATCCTCTGTATTTTTACTCTTGCCACCAACATTTTATGTTTTTGATGTCACATTTTAGATATTTTTATCTTATGTATCCCTTAACTAACTATTATGGTTATTACTTTTTACTAATTTGTCTTTTAACCTTTATATTAACTTTACAAGTGATTAGTCTACTATCTTTACTCTATATACCTTTATCAGTGAGATTTATACTCGCCTGTGCTTTCTTCTTACTAAGAACACCCTTTCTTTTCAGCTTAAAGAAGTACCTTTAACATTTCTTGTAAGGCTGCTTTAGTGGTGATGAACTCTTTTAGCTCTTGCTTGTCTGGAAAACTCTTACCTCTCCTTTAATTCTGAATAACTTGGCCTGATAGAATATTTTTGGATATATTCAGCATTTAGAATATATCATTCTACTCCCTTCTAGCCTGTAAAATTTTTTTTCCTGAAAATTCAGCTAATAGTCTTATGGGGGTTAACTTGTACTTAAGTTTTATTTTTTCTCTTGCTGCCTTTAAGAGTCTCTCTTTGTCTTTAACTTTTGACATTTTAATTGTAATGTATCTTGGTGTAGTTCTCTGTGGTTCCTCTTATTTGGAGCTCTGTAGGCTTCCTGGATCTAGTTGTCTGTTTCTCTCCCTAGTTTTGATGGAAGAATGTCCAAACCTGTAGATAATTTTTATAAAAACTTATTGTTTTAAATTTCTTTTTATTGTTAGGCTTATTGGGGTGACATCTTAGCAAGGATTACATAGGTTTCAGGCATACAGTTCTACAGTGCATTGTCAACTTGTTGTATAATAAGTTCACCACCTAATGTGACTTCTCTTTCCATCACCATATATTTAGCTTCCCCCCCTCCTCTCCCACCCCCTCCCCTTTCTCCCCCTCCCTAACCCACTTGTCCCCAGATAAACACGAAACTATTGATTGTGTCCATGGGTTATTTGTTTGTTCATTTCTTTTTTCTTTGTTGCTTTCAGTTTTATATTTCGCATATGAGTGAAGTCATACAGTTTTCGGTTTTTTCTGTCTGGTTTATTTCGCTAGCATGATGATCTCCAGGTCCATCCATTTTTGTTGTAAATGGCAATATTTCATCTTTTCTTGTAGCTGAGTAATATCCCATTGTGTATATGTACCACAGCTTCTTTATTCAGTCATCTGTTGCAGAGCACTTTCATTGTTTCCATGTTTTGGCCACTGTGAACAGCGCTGCAGTGAATATTGGGGTACATAAGACTTTGTGGACAAAGGTTTTCAAGTTTTTTGGGTAGATCCCCAGAAGGGGGATTGCTGGATCATATGGTAACTCCATTCCCAATTTTCTGAGGAAGCTCCACACTGCCTTCCACAGTGGCTGTACCAGTTTGCACTCCCACCAGCAGTGTACCGGAGTCCCTTTTTCTCCACATCCTCTCCAGCACTTGTTATTCCTTGTCTTGTTGATAACAGCCATTCTCACAGGTGTGAGGTGGTATCTCATTGTGGTTTCGATTTGCATTTCCCTGAGAGCTAATGAGGATGAGTGTTTTTTCATATGTCTGCTGGCCATTTGTATTTCTTCGTGGGAGAAGTGTCTGTTTAGTTCTTCTGCCCACTTTTTAATTGGGTTGTTTGTTTTTTTGTTGTTAAGTCTTATTAGTTCTTTATATATTTTAGATATTAGACCCTTATGTGATGCGATATTTGCAAATATTTTCTCCCATTCAGTTGGCTGTCTGTTTGCCTTGTTGATGGTTTCTTTTGCTGTGCAGAAGCTTTTTAGTTTGATATAATCCCATTCATTTATTTTTGCTTTTACTTCCCTTGCCTTTGAGGTCAGGTTCATGAAGTCTTCCTTGAGTCCTAGGTCCATAAGTTTAGTGATGATGTTTTCTTCTATACAGTTTATTGTTGCAGGTCTTATATGAAGACCTTTCATCCATTTTGAGTTAATTTTTGTATATATATATATATGGAGCTCAGGTTCATTCTTCTTTTTTTTTTTTTTTTTTAATGTGGGTAGTTGCCTGGCTGGAATTCGAACCCAGGCCGCAGCGTTGACAGCCCCGAAGCTTAAGCCACTACACCACCAGGGAACTCTTTTGCATATGTTTTTCCAGTTTTCCTAGCACCACCTACTAAAGAGGCTGTCTTTTCCCCATTGTATGTTTTTGACTCCTTTATTGAAAATTATTTGTCCATAAATTTGTGGATTTATTTCTGGGTTTTCAGTTCTGTTCCATTGGTTTATATTTTTGTTTTTCTGCCAATATCAAGCGGTTTTGACTATTGATGCTTTGTAATATAAACTGAAGTCAGGGAATGTAATGCCACCAACCTTATTCTTTTTATGTAGTATTGCTTTGGCAATTCGAGGTCTTTTATGGTTCCATATAAATCTGATAATTCTTTTATCTATTTCGCGAAAGTATGATTGTGGGATTTTGATGGGTATTGCATTAAATCTGTAGATTGCTTTGGGTAGAATGGTCATTTTAACAATGTTAAGTCTCCCTATCTATGAACAGGGGATATTTTTCCACCTCTTAAAATCTGTTTCAATTTCTTTCAAAAGTGTATTATAGTTTTCCCTGTATAAATCTGTCACATTCTTTGTTAATTCCCAGGTATTTCATTCTTTTTGTTGTGATAGCAAAAGGAATTGACTCCCTCATTTCTTTTTCTGAGGATTTGTTGTTTGTATATAGGAATGTTGTTGATTTTTATACATTATTTTGCATCCTGCGACTTTACTGTATTCACTTATTGTTTCTAATAGTTTCCTGATGGAATCTTTGGAATTTTTTAATATAAAGTATCATATCATCCACAAATAGTGACAACTTGACCTCTTCTCTCCTAATTTGGATACCTTTTATTCCTTTCTCATGCCTGATTGCTGTGGCTACAACTTTCAGTACTATATTAAATAGCAGTGGTGACAGGGGGCATCCCTGTCTTGTTCCTGATTTTAGGGGAATAGGCTTCAGCTTTTTATAATGTTAACCAAGGGTTTGTCATATATGGCCTTTATTATATTGAGATACTTTCCTTCTATACCTGTTTTATTTAGTGTTTTGATCATAAATGAATGTTGTATCTTGTTGAAAGCTTTTTCTGCATCAATTGATAAGACCATATGGTCTTTATCTTTGATTTTGTTTATGTGGTGTATCACATTGATTGATTTTAGTATGTTGAACCATCCCTGTGCTCCCAGGATGAATCCCACTTGATCATGATGTATGATCTTTTTGATGCATGTTTATATTGTATTTGCTAACATTTTGTTTAGGATTTTTGCATCTGTGTTCATCAGAGATATTGGTCTATAGTTTTCTTTTTTTGTGTTGTCTTTACCAGGCTTTGGTATTAGGGTAAAGTTGGCCTCATAGAATGAGGTAGGAAGTGTTGCTTCCTCTTCAATTTTTTGGAAGAGTCTAAGGGGAGGATAGGCATTAATTCTTCTTTGAATGTTTGGTAGAACTCGTTGGTGAGACCATCTGGTCCCGGGCTTTTACCTTTAGGGAGATTATGAATAGTCATTTCAATCTCTTTGCTATTGCTTGGTCTATTTACATTATCCAGTTCTTCTTGGTTCAGTCTAGGTAGGCTATACGTTTCTAGAAACTTGACCATTTCTTCTAGGTTGTTAAATTTAGTGGCATAAAGTCCTTCATAATATTTTCTTATAATCCTTTGTATTTTTGTGGTATCAGTGGTAATTTCTCCCCTTTCATTTCTAATTTTGGATATTTGAGTCCTTTTCTTTCATCCTTTGATTAGTCTAGCCAGGTGTTTGTCAATTTTGTTTACTTTCTTAAAGAACCAGCTCTTTGTAATATTAATTTTTTCTATTGTCCTGTTCTCTCATTGGTTTAGCTCTGCTTTAATTTTTATTATTTCTTGTCTTCTTCTGACTTTGGGTTTTGTCTGTTCTTCTTTTTCTAGTTCTTTAAGATGGGATGCTAAGGTGTTTACTTGTGATTCTTCTTGTTTCTTAGGATAGGCTTGTAGTGATATAAATTTCCCTCTTATTACCGCTTTCGCTGTGTCCCAATAATTCTGATATGTTGTATTTTCATTGTCATTAGTTTCCATATATTTTTAATCTCATCTTTTATTTGTTCTTTTATCCAGTCCTTTTTTAATAAGATGTCGTTTAATCTCCATGTATATGTGGTTTTTTTCTGCTTTTCTTTTACAGTTGATCTCCAATTTCAAAGCTTTGTGGTCTGAGAATACACTTGGTATGATTTTGATCTTCTTGAATTTGCTGAGGCTACTTTTATGTCCCAGCATGTAGGCTATTCTTGAGAATATTCCATGTGCACTAGAAAAGAAGGTATAGTCTTTTTTTGCTGAATTAAGTGTCCTGTAAATGTCAATTATGTCCAGTTGCTATAATGTGTCACTTACAGGTGATATTTCCTTACTTATTTTCTGTTTGGATGATCTGTGCATGGCTGTTAGTGGGGTGTTTGTCTCTCACAATGATTGTGCATTCATCAGTTTCTCCTTTCAAATCTGTTAGTAGTTTTTTTGTATATTTTGGTGCTTCTTGGTTGGGAGCATATATATTAATTAGTGTCAACTTTTCTTGTTGTTGTATTGTGACTTTTATCATTATGTAATGTCCATCTTTGTCTTTTACTGTCTTTTTTAACTTGAAGTTTATTTCATCAGATATCAGTATGGCAACTCTTATTTTTCTCTGGTTACCATTTGCTTGAAGTATTGTTTCCCATCCTTTCACTCTGAGTCTGTGTTTGTCCTCACGGCTGAGGTGTGTCTCTTGGAGACAGCATCTGGTTGGGTTTTGTTTTCTAATCCAGTCTGCTACTCTGTGTCTTTTTATTGGTGAGTTCAGTCCATTAACATTTAGAGTGATGATCAATATGTGAGAATTTCCTGTAGCCATTGCATATTTGTTTGTTTATTTTTGTTTTATTTTTGCTTCTTTCATGTTGCCCCAACTTTATTCCATTTTTCCTGATGTTTCGTTTCAAGTCTAAGAGCCTCCTTCAGTATTTCTTGAAGTGCCGGCCTTGTGCTGGCAAATTCCCTCAGCTTCTGTGTGTCTGAGAAGGTCTTTATTCCACCTTCATATCTGAAAAATAATTTTGCTGGATAATTTATTCTTGGCTGGAAGTTTCTCTCTTTTAAAGTTTTGAATATTGGATTCCACTCCCTCCTGGCTTGTAGAGTTCCTGCTGAGAAATCTGATGCCAGCCTGATGGGTTTTCCTCTAAAGATTATAGTTCTTTCTTCCCTGGCTGCCTTGAGAATTGTCTCTTTGTCTTTAGTTTTGGACATCTTTTGTACCATGTGTCTTAGAGAAGATCTGCTAGGGTCCAGATATCTAGGGGACCTGTTTTCTTTTTGAATTTGGGGTTCCAGATCTTTCCATAGGTTTGGAAAGTTCTCATCTACTATTTGTTTGAGTATGCTCTCTACAGAATGCTCCACTCCTTCTTCTAATCCTATTATCCTGATGTTGTTTTGTCTCATGGAGTCAGATAGTTCTTGCAGAATTCTTTCAATCCTTTTGGTTCTGTATTCCCTCTCTTCCTCTTTCTGAGCTGTTTCCATATACCAGTCTTCAATATCACTCTTTCCTCCATGTGGTTGGCCTTGTTTCCTATGGCAGTTATTTCATTTCTCACTTCTTTATTGTATTATTTATTCCTTGCAGTTCCATCTCGATCTTCCTGATGTTTTGAATTTCTTTGTTAAATTGTTCCTATTCTTCATGGGTTTCCTTTTTTATGTCATTCACCTCAGCTATGGTGTTATGCCAGTATGTTTCCATTTCTCTCAGAGCCTTTAGAACGGCTACTTTAAATTCTCTGTCACTTAGTTCAGAATTTCTACGTCTGAGAAGCTGTTTTCTGGATAAATTTCATGTTCTTTCTGAGCAGTTTTAGTTTTTAAGGAATTCATCCTGTCTGCTGGGTTCTTCCTCTTTGACATGAGGGCGTTTGCTCAGTAGAGCCCAGGAGACTTGATTAGTACTTTTGTGGTGTCTTGCTATAGGGCAGACACTAGGTGGCTCTGGGGGCCAAGTTTTGAGAGAGAGGGGGGTTGTTTATTTCTTATTTCTGGTCTCCCGCCATGTTTGGAGTGGGTGTGCTTTCTTCCTGGGCCTGCTCCAGCAAGCAGCCATTGGGATGGAGTCTGCAGACTCGCACTGCTTGTAGGTCCCAGGGGCGCACGTACAGGCGCGCGCACCACAAGTCCTAAGCTGTGGGCCTTACCTCAGGCAGTATGAAGGCAGCCGGCTTGCCTCATCGGTGGGCCGGGAACAGGAACTGCAGCCCTGCGTAGGAGCCATGTGCGCTTGTGCTGTGGGTTGCGAGGGTGCCGGGAGCCAAGGTGCTAACTCTGGGGCCCCACCTCGGCCTGTGGCTGTTCCAATACCTCGCCCAGCCCTCTTGTTACTCAAAAGTTTCAGAGGCTGGCTCCCAAGCTCTGTCTCCAACACACTGCCCTAAGGACCAGCTCCCGCACAGTCTCCCACCGTTCTGCCACTTTGCTGACTTTTACTCTTGTTACCTCTTGGCCTCCCCGCTCCCGTGTACTGTGCTTTTCCCAGATAGCAGCGATCGGGTCCTGTGGTGATCTGTCTCTGCTCCCTCCCCTGTCTCCTGCTTGCCCCCTTCTCTCCAACCTTCAGGTGTTTACTTGCGATATGTGGATTTCTCAGCTGCCATTGTGTCACTCAGGGTCCTGTTTCTTGGCTCCTGGACAGCCGTTCAATTGTGTTTTCTGGGAGAGGCCTTAGGGACCTCCTATCCAGTCACCATCTTTCCCTCCCCTTTCCTTCTGCCTTTTTAAATTTGTTTCAGGAAAGAAGATAAAATCTAGCCACTTTTCTGTCTTCACTGGAAGAAAATGTTTTCCCTACTCTTAAATTTAAAAAAAATTTTTTTTCCCGCTAAGACATTCATACATTATTGCTTATATGGTAATATCATTGCTGGAAACCATATTATAAGGCAAATTTTATTCCAGTTGCTCTTTTCTATTTTTCTTTTTAAAAATTTCTTAGTAATCTGTATGCAGTCACATAATATAGCACGTGATACTGAAAATGCCTGAAATTTAGAAATAAAGGTCTTGAGTTCAACGTGTCATCACAGTAACAATCAGTGCACAAATTATATAAATGTCTAACCACTATGCTGTACACCTGAAACTAATATAAAATAATATTTAATGTCAAGTGTAACAAAATTTTTGAAAAGACAAGGTACTTAAATCTCAAAAACTGCAATAATAATATTTATTGGATAGTATTCTTGTCAGTATTAAATTAAATAATCAATGTAAAGATATTGACTCAATGCTCTGGAAATTAGCAAATAATAAAAAATGGTAATAAGTTAATTATAAAATAACATCATTAAAAACAACAACAATATCATCAGAAAGTATGAGCTTGTTAGGCAGTGGCCAGATAAGAGGCAAGAAATTGTAAAGTGGGAAAAAGGGACTCTCTTTTAATATTTTTCAGCAAATGGAGAACAAAAGTGCAATTTAATTGCCACTCATCTGACCACATAACTATTATTACATAATTAATGTCTCTAAGATAAAGTAAGCAAGGTAAACTAATTTGTGCTAGCCTTATCATTTAATATGCAGCTATGGTAGAAATGTACAGTAACATCATATGGAAGCATCTAAGCAGAAAGTGTAAGTTCTGTGATGAATGTTTAGGTTCCATTAAAGTTGGAGACATTGTGAGAAAGAAGTACTTCAGGCTCAAGTGATAAGGTTTTGTTTTCTAATTTTGGCATCCTCACATTTACAGATAGATTGTTTTCATTTTGTGGTGATAAAGTCTGAGAGTGTCTCTATAGTCCCCTGAATTATTTAGCAATGTGGATTCATGGTGATCCAAGGCTACCACAGTAGTCTGTACAAAATAACATTCTAAAAGTGAAAAATAAAAGGTGAAGATATTTACACTTGATTCAACAATTTTTTTTTCACTTAAATGTACCTCTTTGTTTTTGTCCTAGCTTGATTCAACTGTACTATCCAACAATCTCTGAAATTGGTGGGGGTTTTTTTGTGTGTTTTGTTTTGTTTTGTTTTGTTTTGTTTTACTAGCAGTTAAAGAAAAGTATTGGAATGATAACAATAACAATACTACCACGAAAAATAAGCAAAATTAATGTAATTTATTGAATAAGATCTCAAGGATTTATAACATGCTATATAATTTAATTCTCGCACAAATTATAAAGTATATCTTTTACTATATGAGAATAACAAGTTCAGCAGGCATGTCACATGTTACCCACTTAGTATTAGAATCAGTCCTGAAATCAGGACTGTATTATATGATTCCAAAGCACTTATTTTTGTTTTTCATTATGTTACACTAGGTTTTATATTAACTTTAGTTAAAGATAATTTTTTAAATATATATGATATGGAAGCAATCATTTAATGTGATCTGAAGGCAGATAGAGTGGTTTTTAGATCATTGCATTGTGCTTCTTCCATAAGAGTATGCGGAGATGTAAATAGGATTGTATTTGAAATTTATTAGCATACTACTCTTATTACACCTCTTTTGCTGCTAAAAGAACTATGTAAACTTCATGGGTTTGTCTAGGATGGCCCAATACTCTCCTAGTGTGATGAGGTGGAATATCCCCTGCCCTCTAGGTAGGTTACAACAAAATAACACCTTTCTTCATGATAGTTCCATCAGAGATGCTCTTTTCCATGACTACCTCCTATCCAGAATTCTTTACCTCCCATGACTTCATGAAGCTTCACTTTTCTTAAAATGACATTACTTTATGCTCTGAATTGTCCCTAAAAATATTGTATTAATTAAAAACTTGTATTGGTCTAGATTTCTTTAAAAAAAAAAAGAACTATGTAATGTTATATATTACCAAGGCCATACAGCCTCCATATCACAAATAAAATCTAAGCTTTTTCATTTGTTATAACTAAATATTTTGCAATAGAAGGTAGGCTATAGAATCATGAAAATAGCATTGAACTTCAAGTTATTAGACCTAGTAGACTCAAGGCGTGGTTCTGGTATTTAACTAGTTTTGTGACCCTGAGTAAGTTACTTATCTTCACTTACTCTCATTTTCATCATCCAGAAACTGGTGGTTATAATAAAATAACAACATGGGGTTGATATAAAGATTACATGAGGCAGTGTATGGGAAAGAGTTTGACAAACTTTAAAGCACCATATGAATGCAAAGCAGTGCTCTTGTTATTATTATGTACGGCAACCTGCACTGGATTATACACAAATATTATATACCTCTTTCCCTCAGAAAAAGGGATGGGAATATGGAAGATTCTCTAGAAAAAAAGAAGTTGTATGTAAGGGGTTAATAGACCGGTTTTAATCTTTCCCATTACAAAAAGACATCCCTCCTAAATCTTCTTTAAAGATCTCCTTTGGGCAATAGGCGAATCCCTAAAAGTAAATTCATGGAAGGAGACCATATAGTAGAACGTGATACTGTCTTATCCTTTGCTGGAGGAGACTCCTTTTCCATCTTTAGAATGTCAGTTGTTGTTTTAAGTTCTGTTACATAAATAAAAAAAAAAAGACATTGTAGTAAGCAGGATAGGGGGCACAGGAAGCAAGAACTGCGTATTAAACTGCTAGGCAGTGTTTTTAAGTCAAGCAACTCACTAAGGCAGAAAGATCTGATGATCTTACACCCTCTGTGCTGTAGTGTAAGAGATCCTGCTTACCAAGAGACTGTTCAGCTGTTCTGTTTCTTTTACAGAGGGAACTTGAAGTTGGTGCTGCTTTGCTGAACCATGTTTATTGCAATTATATTTGTTTCATTGTTTAAGTCCCTGTCACCTTGGCAACAGTGTTCTATTACAAGATTAACACCCAAATCTTGAAGTGAGATACCTTGAAGTGAGTTATCTAATGAGTAAAGCTTTGTGCTGTTGTTCTGCTAAAAATATAGTTTGCCTGGGAGGTTTAACAAATGACAAAATTTTCATATGTGCTTCTGTGAGACCTTGGGAATATTAGGTTTGACAGGGTGGTTCTTTCAATGGTGATAACCCCATTGATGTTGCCAGAGAAATATTGACTGGTCTTTTGCTATACTTCTGCTCACAGACTCCATTCTCTAGTTAGGTAAAACTGACATGTTTTCGTGATGTATTTCATGCATATATGTTCTTTCATATTTTTCCTCATACTGAATTCACTGCCTAAAATGCTCTTCTCCACCCTTTTCAAGTTGCCTTCATTTTGTTTATTCCTTAAAACTCAATTCAAGTGCTATTGGTGAAAATTTTCTTGACCTTTTTGCAGCAAAATTGCTCATATCTCTAAGCAGTACTTAGCCAGTTCCTATTTTAGTATTTAACATTTTGTTTTATTCATCTGTCCTACTCTGTAAAGAGAGAGACTCTCTTATTCATGTTTGTATTGACAATATCTGCACTACAGTCTGGCATTTGGTAGGTTTGCAGTAATGTCTGTTGAATAAATGAATAAACAGAACTTCTTGAAGCAAGAATCAGGCTTCTTGCATTTGGATTCCACCTCTACCACCTGTTAGCTCTATGGCCTTAGGCAAATCCACAAACTCACTGTGTTCCTCATTTGTAAAATAAAATAATAAGGTAACTTCCCTATTAAATTTTTGAGAGGATTTAATATATGTCAAGTGTATAGAACAGTGCCACACACATAATTAATGTGTGCTATCATTATTACCTTCCAAACCTACTGTTCTTCTCCCTTTCCAAGTTTATATTGTCTTCTCATTCTGATAATAAGGTGTCTGTTAGAAGGCATTACTATGACTGCCTGTCTGTGACTCAATTTATGCTATTGGCCTTAAGTCTGGTATTAATAGTTTTTGGTTTCTGGTTTTTATGCTGATGGCTTGCCAGTTGGTCAGATCTTCTCACTGGGGAAGGTTCCATTCTGAATCTCAGCTGAAGAGATGGACACTGCTGCATAGGGAAGACCTCTCTGATACAAACTATATGGCTTTAGTTTGGGGATTCTTACTGTGACAACTAGAGAAGTTTGTATTGACAAAAACCTTGAACTCTAGAGTCCTAGAACTTACTCATCCTTAGATTCCAGGCCTTGGCTATGAGGCTGGAACTACTGTCAACAGTTTGGAGAACATTCTTCTAACTGTTTGCCATATATTGTTAGAGATGGATTATTAGATTTAGGTTTTATTTTTTAAACAAAGTTGGGACTAACTCAGTGTCAGAACTGTTCAGTTAAAAGGGTAACAAAGGCAAGTGGTGTAGACTACAAGAAAATGGGCTGTTGGGAATTTGGAATCATAGATATTGTTGAGGTACTCCAGAGTCCATACTCTGTTTTTTGAAGTTTTGTTTCAAGAACCAATTTAAATTAAAGCTAACAGTGTGTGAAAGTGCCTGTTTTATCTTATCCTTACTAGTATTGTCTCATCATTAGAAGAATGCTAATTTGGATACTTGAAAAAATTATTTTATTGTTTTACTTTGAATATCTTTGATTACTGAAGAGTTTAGAACTATTATTTTCATATGCTTATTGGCCATTATTTTTTCCTCCTCTAAATATCTTGTCTATTTATTTCAACTACCCTTGCTCATTATGTACTGCTGGTTTTAACCTTTTTTCTTTGTACTCTGGCAAACTAAAATTGTATTTGTATATATAGGTTCCTCAAGCTTTATATAGTTAAGTCTACAGATATTTTCTTTTGATTTTTTTTTTTTGGTTTGTTTGCTTTTAGATTTAGGATGATTTTTTTTTCTATCTAGTACGTAAATATTCATAATGATCTTCTATATCTCTTACTTGGCTTGAGGAAGAACAAGTGGAAACTTATTCAATTGGCCATTCCTTCAGCCAGAATTATGAATAAAATACAAAATCACATCCTGAGGGACAGGTAGAGGGCATGGCAGAAATTAGTATAATCATTAAAGTTCTAAAGCAGGAATCAACAGACTTTTTCTATAGATGACCAGGTAGTAAAGTCATTTGTGAGCCATGCTATCTTTGTCACAGCTATTCAGCTCTGTCATTGTGTTGTGAAAGTACCTATAGGAAATATATAAATGAGTGGGATTCACTATCTTCTAATTAAGCTTTTTTTTATAAAACCAGATAACTGGCTAAGTTTGATCTGTGGGTTGTAGTATAGTGACCCTGTTCTAAAGGATGCAAGGTGGTAATCTATATCACGCCTCTATTTTTTCCATCAATCTGGCCCTTGGATTTATTAAAATATATATAGACTGTTAAAAACTCAAACAAATAGTTAATCCATCTGCAGCTGCTAAATCTCATGTGTTATCATTGCTAGAGAAGATTAATGCAGTTCATTCTATGCAGAACTACATAGCATGTAGTCATTGCTTTGACAAATATTTTCTTTTCTATTTCAATTAGAGAAGAGGGTCAGAAACAGTTTGTTTTTACATAGAGTGGAAAACAATATTCATATTCACTTTCAGTTTTGCCTGAAGGCTATGTCAATTCTCCCATCATCCTCTGTCATAATGTATTCTGAAGGGATCTGTACTACCTGGAACAGAACATAACACTAATTTATTACATCAGTGGCATTATGCTGATTGGACAGCTTTTATATAGTGAGGGCAAGAAAGAACATCTGTGGAACCCAAGTGATCATTTCGGGCACCTCTTGATACTCCATTGGGCCATTTAACTTTAAATGGACATGTGTAGCAACTCCCTCAAGAAATGGGTATGATTACTAAGGGCTCCCTCAGGAATGAAGATTTAAGCCATACCACCAGGTAAGATTGTACAGTATCCTGAAGTGATGGTTGAGGAATGTGGAATGAAGAGAATTTAAAATTTAATGATGGAGAAAGTAGTTAATCTCATTAACCTCCCTTTTCTAAGTTTCTGCTCAGAAAGAGAGGCTCACAAGGACTGCTCCCTGAACCTGCATGTAGAAATAGATCTGCAAGGCCCAGCAGTTGTACTGTGGTAGCTATGGAAAGGTGGTAGTCATGTCTTCTTCCGTGCAGGTATAATGATTGAAAATCCCAACTGCTGCCTCTCAGGATCCACCACTGTGTTCACACTGTGGTCTTACTTTCCTCCAGACTGCTCCCATCAGTGCCTGGGCCCAGCAGGGGTACTGGTTTTCATCCATTTCTTAGAACTGTACTGCAGTCCTAGACTCTTCCTATCCAATCCTCCTTTCTTCCTCCTGTCCTTTCACAGATGGCAGACCTACATTGCTATCCAAAGGCTCTCTGTACCTACTTATTCTTCCCCTTTATCATTCACAGTCATCTCCCTCAGTAAATCTCTTGCATGTCTAATCCCATCTTGGTACTTGCCTCTCAACTCAAACTAACACAACCAAATAGGTCCTCAGTAAAAGGCTCATGCATGAACATGTTAATACTAACATTATAAAACACAATTAGAAATAACTTTCTACTTTTCTGAGTCCATGCTCAGAAATTTTTAGGGTCCTTTTTCATTTAGGCATGTAGTAGGTCATATCATGGTTTTCTTTTCAACTTAGTGTTTTGGAAATAGCACAACTTTATTCTGAGGTAGGTACATGTTAGTACTCTAATATTTATGTCTTGTGAGTAACAGTGTGACCTTAAGCATGACACTGCATCGTTTTGGCTTCAGCTGCTAAATGCAAATCATGCTTATTGTATGGGATTGCAGTGTGGATTAAATGAGATAATGCACATATTATGCCTTGTTAGTGTCTGTAACATAGAAAACATTTAATAAATGTCAATCCTATCAGTAGTTATAGTACGTCACTGTTAGCTGGTTGGTGTTTTTTGTTATCCTCTGAATGAACACCTTGAGAAGAGGAGAATGTCTGCATTCTCTGACTTTGCCAGTTTCTATTCTCTCCTGACATTCTTATCCCTTGGTGTTCATTCTCTGGTGTTGTCTCATATAAATACTTCTACCTGCTCCTCAGGTCTCTGTGCAGTGATCATGGAATTGTGAATTGCCCCAGTCAAATACCCTGCTTCAAATAACAGGGTGTTACAGAGCTGCTATAAGTAAGGCCTTCCAAGACCCTACTAGTCTTGCAGTAGTCTTTAGGCAATGAGATAGAAGGCACAGATTCTCTCTCTCTCCATTTTTTTTTTTTTTTTTTTTGTGTGTGTGTGTGTGGTTTTTTTTTTTTTTGGAAGCTCAGCTCTCCAGAGCCATTTTTCATAATAAACTATTAGGTTCCTAAGTCTTAGGATACAATTATTTGTGCTTCTTGGAGTTTCAGTAATAGAGATCTAATGCCTGAACCTGTTCAGAAAATTTTGGCAAGTTCCTATGGGAGCCTCCTCAGGCCTCCTGCAATGTGCTTCTTTAAGACAACAGGAAGTGAACATCTGCCAAAAATTGCTTTACTTTTAGAACTAGTTATGATGAGCTATATCTTCAGTCTAGATAGTCAAAAAAAAGAGGAACAGAGACATGAAGACACCTTTTTGAGAATTCCTTTATCTTCTGAAATTCTGGGTTCAACAGAAAGTGAGAGAGAAGAGTTACAGAAAAAAACTAAACATTTAATTAAGTACTTACTATGTGCCTATCATTGTGCTAGGTGTTTTGTATCAATTACATGTTCTATTTCCTTTTGCTGATGAAAAAACAAAAGTCATGCAGCTAGTACATCGAGTCAGAGTTAGTACCCTTGTCTTTCTGACTCCCTTAGCCCACAGAAGTTTATAATTCATTTATGCTAAAACAAACATAAGGGAGAACTAGGGAAGAATAGAAAATATTTTAAAATAAAACATTAAATGATGTGGCTTAGATGGTGACAGCTGTAGTTTAGATAAAAGAAGATCAACAGTTGAAGTGAAAAGAGAATGAATTGGGTATCAGGTATTACTGATACTGACTCTAATGGGCTGAGCCTTACAGGAAAAAGTTTGTACCTAAGAAAAATGTATCACTCTCCTTTTCTGTGGGCCCAGGAGACTGGACCTCAGCACCAAGGTTATTGTGGGTTTCCTTCTGTAGGTTATAAACTTTCAGGAAAAAAATCTCATTTTACTATGCCATTATTAAAGACAAGTAAATGAGTTAATATTATGCTTGCCTATACATGAAAACCAGACTTGTATGGTATTGTGTTACAATGTAGGATTTCTTTTTCTCTTATATTAAAAAAGAGACTGGAGGTGTACAATTCAGTTCTGCTATTGTCACTTCATAAAGTCATTAGAGATTCTGGATCCTTCTGTTTTTCTGTTCTGCCATCTAAGGCTCTTGGCTTCTAACTTCAAGAGTCATTTCATGGTTTAATGGTGGCCAGGAGCACTAGCCATTCTTTCTCAATTTCAGGCACCAGGAAGGAGAAGGGAGAGGGATAATGACACACTTTCCAACTGTGTCCATTGTATTTAAATAGATTTTACCTAGAAATTTTACCTAGTGATTTTCTCTTACACTTGATTGACTACTGCTATTTGGTAAATTGTTTCATATCTTAGCTAAGTACAGTGCTAACCTTAACAAAATTAGGACTCTGTTACTAAGGAAGAAGAGATATTGGGTAGACATTTGGTAATGTCTGTCACAGCAAGGGACCCATAGATTTGCCTCTTGAGATCCCTGTCACTCCCAACTGTATTTTAGCATTCGGAAATAATATGAGCTAATACTTTAAAGATTTATTTTATGCCAGGAACTGTGCTAAATTCTTTTAAAAGGTTTAATGTAATACAACAACCTTATAAAAGGGAATTACTTTACTTTGCAGAAGGATTATTTGGCATATATATATTGAGTTTTAAAAATGATGGTGATGATGATAATGATGAAGAAGATTATAATGATAAAAATGGTGGTTAAAGTGATACGTTTTAAAGGCTCATATTTATTGAATGTTTATAATGTATTTGTTACTGTGCTAATAAAGCTTTTTAATTACACACACACACACACACACACACACACACACACACAGACACAAAACGTGTGCCCTCGCATGCTACTAATCACCAGAACCGTAAAAAGTGGATTTTTTTCTTATTCTTGTTCTTCAGATGAGGAAAATGAGCCTCTGACCACTTAGATCATTTGCCCAAAAGTCCACAGCTAATTAGTTGCAGAGCCAAGACTATCCCTTAAGCCTTAATGTCAAAACCACTGCTTAACTACTATGCTATATTTTAGTCCCTGCACCAGCCATAGCAGTAAAGAGTTAAAAAATGATAGTCTTTGTTCTTGAGGAACTCACAGTCTAGGCAATTAATGGTTATATATGTTATATAAACAATTGCATTGACATTTTACAAATACTGTATTTGTTTTTTTTCAGTTTGTAATGAGAGCATAGAATTTATTTGAAGTGTTCAAGGGAAATGGATCTATGAACCTTGATTCTTGGACCAATTTTAGTAGCAGAACTACTCAGGTAAAGGGAATCTTGAGAATGTGAGGCATTAATACTGTTAACATTCAAAATTTAATCAGACTGCTACTTTCTCAAAAACAAACAGGTAAAACGATAGTGCAGTTAAAGGGGGAAAATGCTGAAGTGGAGGCTTCTGAGACACCGAAGACAACAGATATTTTGTAGAGAATTGTTTAGACACGCTTTCAGAAGCTGAATTTTGTTCTAGATTCAAGAGATCTAGATGTTTGTGTAAATTTTCTTATAATGGAAGTGTTTAAATGTTTAAGGCAAGCTGTTCCAAAATGATAATACAAATAATGCGTGTAAAAAGGGAGGAGACATAACAGGGAAGCAAGAATTGTGTGTTTCTCACTTCTGGCAGAACTGAGCCTTTATTGAGCTATTAATGGCAGCTTCACAAATTCCTCAGGAAACCAAGGGCCAAGGAAGAGCTAAGAAAGGTATTTTACATCTGGTGCTCTAGCACCGTGTAGTCTCTGCACGTAGGTTACCTTCCTGTGTTCTTCACTAATTAAATCAGTAACATAATCTGATTTTAAAGAGAGGGTTTTTATTTATTTCCTGCCTCTCTGTTACCTACCTGAGATGCTCCAGAATACTTGGTGGGGAGGGGAAGGAATATGAAAAAAATCACAAAGGAGGTGACACTTGAAGTGAATCAGAGGGATAAATAGAAATTTACTGAATGAAGGTAGGGAGGAGGTCATTCCAGACAAATGGAATAGCCTGCGCAAAGTGAATGAAGCCCAACATAGCATGGCATATTGAGGGTAATCACGATGATGATGATGTTTCCCATTTCTTGAGCACTTTCTATGTCTGTGGCATTATTGGTTGGTAACTTTCAATGATTTTCTCAGTTGATCTTTATAATAACCCTGCAAAGTAGGCTTTATTAGTCCATTTTGGAAACTAGGAACCTGAGGCACAGTAAGATTACATAACTTTTCTAAGTTCTTATATCTAGTAATTGCATAGTCAAGGTATTTTTTATTCCAAAGCCTGTGATTTTTTAAATAAGCAGTTATGCTTGGCTACATTGTAGAGTGCTTGGTTAAGAATATTTAAAAATCACCAGCAGGGAGACTACTAGAGTTATGATGATCACTTACAGGAGCTAAAGTTGGCATTGCTTCAGCAGGCCAAATAATAAATAAAATCAGTGGTTCACATCCTGGAAGTTCAATGTGACTTGGATCTAGCAATGCTTTTTCTGGATTTATTATTGGTATTTCTTGGGTCTTTTCCATTGAGCACACAGATAGTTGCTTGGGAATATGAGATGGATAAAGAGAATAAAGAAATGGAAGGTAACAGTATTATGCCTTTCATTACCTTTCAAATCTCTCTCCTTCTGGTGGTACTAATAGAGATGGGAGAAGGAATTCTGTGGGGTCAAACAGAATCTGTGTAATCCACACACAGACTGCCTGTTTCATACCTGAGAGTGGTTAATGTGTTATGACATGTGAGAAGACAAATTTATACCCTTAAAAACTTGGGAGCAACTATTTAGATATCAAAAGTGAAAACATTGCGTTGTTGTGGCTTGGGATACTTTTGGCATAGGCAATACTTATGTAAAAATGTTACTGCAAAAATGTCATTTCAGTATTAGAGAGCCAGTTATTAACCTGGAAATTATCGAATTGTCTGAATTATTATTAATATATCCAAGTAACATTGTGATTATCAAAAAGATTAGGCTTAATGCTCTATGATACAGAAAATACTTATTCAAGTAATTTTCAAAGAATAATTATTTGAATTGGAAAAAGATAACTAATATTTGACGAGTGCCTATTATTTAACAGGCACTTGGCTAGGTGATTTATATTCCTTACCTTGTTTAATCTGTACCCTGTATGGTAGATGGTTACAATTTACCTCATATATAGGTATGGAAATGGAGCCTGAGAGAACTTGTGCTTCTCTCAAAGTCACTCAGTAATAGAATTTGAACATAAGTCAAACTCCACTGCCTGTTATGTGTATCTTGACATCTCTCTTTTTTATTTTCCATTAATTTTTCCACTGTCCCTCCAAATAAATTATAAAGTGATTAAAGGAGCAGATTAAATCTCATTAATTTTTCAAATATATGCTGAATGTCCACCATATGATAGGCACTATGTTAAGGGCAATATTGGACAGGGCTTTGAAGTCAAGATACACTTGGATTTCTGTGAAGATGTAGAGTAGGGAAATGCTGTGCTTGCCTCCTCCCATGACCAGTCAAAATTACAACTAAATTATAGAACAAGTGCCTTTGAGAACCACCTGAAAACTAATTGAACAGAAACCCTATGACTGAGGATATATAGAAGAAGCCATATCAGGACTGGTAGGAGGGGTGGAGATGCAAAATGGGCTGGCCCTATGCCATGTGTGGTGTTAAGAATCAGGAGGGATATATTAATTATGGAGGTTGGAACCGAGGAGCAAGGGGTCCCAGCCCCAGCCTAGAGCACCATTGCCAGGAAGAGGAGTTCTCACAATATCTGGCTGTGAAAATTAGCAGAGATTTCATCTGGGTGAGATAGAGGGCTGCTTTAGACTTGGGAATCCTCCAGAGGACCCTAGAAATCCTGTGACTTGAGCTCTTGTGAAAGGACAGCTGCTCAAAAGCACCAGGGACATTCGGGATGACCTGAGGGGGTGATCTGGCTTCCGGGCAAGGGCCGGAGGGACAACTTTTTCCAGGACAGAAGTGCTGGCAGATCTGCCACTGTTCCTATGTTGAGCCCTCCTTCCACATAGCCAGCAGGCACAGGCAAAGGTGCTGACATTTGCCATTGTTCCTTTGTTGAGCCCTCTCCTCACCCAGCCTGCAAGTGCAGGTGGGCACCAAATCTGAGTGTCGATTAACCTAGCTCACACAATTTGCCTCACCCTGATGATTCCCTGAGATCCTACCTCAACCAACAGGTGCACTGGCCTGAACCTCTTTTCAGTGGCTGTTCCACACAAGCGCCCATTCTGTAGGCTTTCCTAAAATCTTGCAAAGGTCCACAACTACCCCCCACCCTGCCCCCATACCCCCCAAACAGGAGCTGGCCCCAGCATGCTCGGTATCTCTTACTGATAGGTCCCAAGCTTGGCACTTGTGGCAGCCAAGCTTGGTTCTTAGCATAAACTCTCCAGGCATTTCCAAGCTTAGTACAGGCAACTACCAACTGCAGATCACTTTATAGTTTCTACCAGGTGGCCCCAGTCCAGGCATATGCAACAGTTGACCTTGGTCTGCACTGGAGCCACTTCAGAGAAGACCCATAATTAACACATTTGGTGGGCACCTTCATACCCAGAGCACCATCCTATTAATCCACAAATGACATACCCAAAGATTGGACATGACCAACACCAGAGGCCTGCTAAAGCAAATGCTACTCCATGGGATAAGCCCCCATATATGTTGTTCTCTGTAGTCACGGTTGGTCCTCATAACAGTCAGGCTGAGGATCAATTCCACCCACCAACGTGCCAATACATTCAAGGTCCAACTACAACAGGAGGGCATAGACAACCCACAAAAAGGACACTCCTACATCACCTGGCTCAGGTGAAAGGGAGACTGCACCACTGACTCCATAGGACACCTACTACTTAAGGACACTCTGCCAAAACTGGGAGATGTAGCAGATCTAAATAAGACATAGAAAAAAAAATTCACAGGGAGGAAGCCAGAATGAACAGATAAAGAAATGTTTCCTAAAGCGAAGGACAAGGCAGATCTCTAGAAAAAGAGCTAAATGAAACAAACAAGCAATAATCCATATATAGAGTTTAAAACACTGATTATAAGGATGCTCAATGAATTTAGGGGAAGAACAGGTAAACTTAGTAAGAACTTATACAAAGAGACAGAAGCCATAAAAAAGAATCAATCAGAAATGAAGAACATGCTAACTGAAATGACGAACAAATTAGATGGAATCAATAGCAGATTAGATGACACAGAGGATCAGATCAGCAATTTGGAAAACAAAGTGGCAGAAAACACCCAATTGGAACAGGAAAAAGTAAAAGGAATAAAAAAATAAGGATAATTTAAGGAACCTCTTGGACAACATGAAATGTAACAATATTTGCATTATGTGAGTATCAGAAGAAGAGAGACAGCAAGGGATTCAGAACCTGTTTGAAGAATTAGTAACTGAAAACTTCCCTAACCTGGTGAAGGAAATAGATGTAAAGGTCCAGGAAGCACAGAGAGTCCCAAACAAGATGAATACAAAGAGGGCCATAACAAGGCACATCATAATTAAATGCCAAAGTTTAAAGACAAAGAGGGACTCTTAAAAGCAACAAGAGAAAAATGGTTAGTTACCTACAAGGGAGCTCCCAAAGGACTGTAAGCTGATTTCTTAACACACTTTGCATGCCAGAAGGGATTGGCAAGAAATATTCAAAGTGATGAAAGCAAGGACCTTCAATCAAGATTATTCTACCCATCAATGCTGTCATTTAGAATCAAAGGACATATAGCTTCCCAAACAAGAAAAAGTTAGAGGACTCTATCACTATGAAAGCAGTATTGCAAGAAATGTTAAAGAAATCTCTTTAAGAAGAAGGAGAAGGAGAAGAAGGAGGAGGAGATGAAAGCACAAAAATATGAATAATTCAAAGGCAATAACTACATATCTATCAATAATTACTTTAAATATAAATGAATTAAATAATCAAATGACATTGGGTAACTGAATGGGTAGGAAAATAAGACCCATGCATATGTTATTTACAAGAGGCCTAGTTCAAACTGAAAGACACATCTAGACTGAATGTAAAGAGATAGAAAAGATATTTTATACAAATGGAAATTAAAAAAAAAAAAACTGAGGTAGCAATACTTATATCAGACAAAATAGACTTTAGAACAAAGGCAAAGAAGAACTTTTTATAATGATAAAGGGATCAGTCCATCAAGAGAATATGACCCATGTTAAACATTTACACACCCAACATAGGAGTGCCTAAATATATAAGGCAAATATTGATAGACATAAAGGGAGAGATTGACACTAATACAGTCATAATAGGGGACTTTAATACCCTACTGACATCAACGAATAGAGCATCCAAACAGAAAATCAACGACAGTGACTTAAATGACATATTAGTTCAAATGAATTTAATTGATATTTTTAGAACAATTAACTCAAAACCAGCAGAATATACATACTTTTCAAGCATACCTGGAACACTTTCTAGAACAGACCATATGATAGTCAGGAAACAAGTCTTGGTAAATTTGAGAAGACTGAAATCACATTAAGTATCTTCTGTGATGGCAAAGGTATGAAACTAGAACTCAATTACAAGAAGAAAACCAAAAAGCACACTAATACATAAAGGCTCAATAACATACTACTAAACAAGGAATGGGTTAACCATGAGATCAAGGAAGAAATCAAAAGGTATCTTGAGACAAATGAAAATGAAAACACAATGATCTCAAATCAATGAAACACAGCAAAAACAGTCCTAAGAGGGAAATTCATAGCAATACAGGCCTACCTCAAGAAACAAGAAAAATCTTAAATGAACAGTCTAACCTTACATTTAAAGAAACTTGAAAAAGAACAGCAAACAAAGCCCAAAGTGAGTAATAGGATGGGAATAATAAGAATCAGAGAGGAAAGAAATGAAATAGAGTTTATAAAAACAATACAAAACATTAATGAAACCATGTACTGGTTCATTGAAAAGATAAAAAATAAATAAATAAAAGATAAACCTTCAACCAGACTCATAAAGATGAAAAGAGAGAGGACTGAAATAAAATCAGAAATGAAAAAGAAGTGACAAGAGACACCACAGAAATACAAAGGATTATAAGAAAATACCACCAATAGTTATTTGCCAACAAATCGGCCAATCTGGAAGAAACTGATAAATTTCTAGAAACATAATCTCCTAAGGCTGAATCAAGAAGAAACATGAAATCTGAACCAATTTATTACTACAAACGAAACAGAATTAGAAATAAAAAAAAAAAAAACTCCCAACAAACAAAAGTCCTGGACCACATGGCTTCATAGGTGAATTTTAGTAACATTCAAAGAATTAACACCTATCTTTCTCAAACTATTCCGAAAAAATTCAAGAGGATGGAAGGCTCCTAAGCTCATTTAATGAGGCTACCATTAATCTGATTCCAAAACCAGTAAAGACTTTACCGAATACATTAAAAAGATCATACACCATGATCAAATGGGATTTTTTCCTACGATGCAAGGTTGGTTTAATATCCACAAATCATTTAATGTGGTACATAACATAAAGAAAATGAAGAATAAAAACCACATGATATATATGCAGAAAAAGCATTAGACAGAATCGAGAATTCATTTATAATAAAAACTCTCAGCATAGAGGAAACATAGTTCAACATACTAAAGACCACATGTGACAAACCTGTAGGTAATATTATATTCAACAATGAAAATCTAGAACCATTTTTCTTAAATCAGGAACAAGACAAAGATGTTCACTTTCACCACTTTTATTCAGCATAATATTGAAAGTCCTAGTCACAGAAATAAGACAGGAAAATAAATAAAGGGCATCCAAATTGGAAACAAAGAAGTAAAACTGTCATTATTTGTGGATGACATGATAAGTATAGAGAGAGAATCCTAAAAATTCCACTGAAAAACTATTGAAACTGATGAATGAATTCAGTAAAGTGGCAGGATACTAAGTTAATATTCAGAAGTCTGTGGCTTTTTTATGTACCAATAACAAATGAAATTAAGAAAATGATCTCATTTACAATTCATAAAAAAATACCTAGGAATAAATTTTACCAAAAAGGTAAAAGACCTGTACTTGGAAAATTATAAGACATTGAAGAAAGAAATTGAAGAAGATACAAATGAAACATATACTGTGCTCATAGATAGGAAGAATTAATATCATTAAAATGTCCACACTACCTAAAGCAACCTATGAATTCAATGCAATTCCTATCAAAATAGCAACAATGTAATTTTTCATAGAACTAGAATAAATAATTCTAAAATTTATATAGAACCACAAAAGACCTGCAATAACCAAAGCAATCTTGACAAAGAACAAAGTTGGAGGTATTATGCTATCTATACTACAATGCTATGGTAATAAAAGCAGCATGGCATGGTCATAAATACAGCACATCGATCAGTGGAACAGAATGGAGAGCCCTGAAATAAACCCACATCTATATGGTCAGTTATTCTATGACCAAAGAGGCAAGAAGAATTAGGGTAAAGACAGTCTCTTCAATAAATAATATTGGGACTACTGGACAGATATATTGCAAAAAATGGAAGTAGACCACTTTCTTACACAATATACAAGAATAAAATAAAAATGAATTAAGGACTTACATGTAAGACCCCAAACCATAAAACTAGGAAAAAACAGACAGTAATCTCTCTGATATTGTTCTTAGCAATGTTTTTGGATATGTCTCCTTGGGCAAGGAAAATAAAAGAAATATAAATAACTGGGACATCAAACTAAAACATTTTTGTATAGCAAAGGAAACCATCAACCGAATGAGAGAAGGTAATTCACTAATGATACATCCAATAATGTTTGATATTAAAAATATATAAATAATGGATACAACTTAACAACTCCCTCAAAAAGGCAATCAGATTTTAAAAATGGCTGGAGAAACTGAATGGACATTTCTACAAAGAGGACATACAGATGACCAATACACATCTGAAAAGATGCTCAACATTATTAATCGTCAGGGAAATGCAGATTATAAGGTTGTTCAATTAATTTTGTGAACTCATCCTAGAAAAAGCACTACATACCTCATTGCTGGATATCATTATGGTCACCTTTGAAGTACTCCCCTTGGGAAGCTACGCCAGCACTTAGTCCACCCTTCAAACCAGTTTTGGAACTCTTTTCTGGAATGGCCATCAGAACTGTTGTTGTACCCACAATCTGACAATTAAGTTTGCGAACTTACCACCATGTGCTTATGTTGGCAGCCTATACAAACAACTAAGTAAGGTGTCAATGTTGCTATTAAGATGGGGAAGACTCTGGAAAGAACAATTTGGAGAAGAAAGATCAGGAAACTGGTTTTAATGTGTTTTGTTTGAGATCCTTATTAGAGATCCAAGTAGAGATGTTGAATAGGCAGTTGAATAAATGAGTCAAGTTCAAGGAAAGATCTGAGCTCTATTATAAATTTGGGAGCCATCATTGTACACAGGTGGTATTTAAAGTGGTGCTACTGATTGAGGATATTACCAAGGGAATGATTATATTTTGAAAAGGGAGAAGATTTAAGGATTAAACCTGGGAAGCAGGTATTTAGAAATCAAGGAGATAAAGAGAATCTTACAAAAGATTCTTGAGAAGAAGCAGCCAGAGAAGCCAGAGGAAAACCAAAACAGTATATGATCAGACCAATAAAGACAATATTTTAAGGTGGACAGAGTAATCGACTGTGCCAAATGCTAGTACTAGGTCAAATAAATGGAGGAATGAGAATGGATTGTAGAATTTAGCAATTTGGATGATATCGAGCATCTTGACAAAAGCAGTTTCAGTGAAACAGTGGAGTCAAAAGCTGACTTGACCAAGTGCAAGAACTGGTGTGAAGATTAAATGATATAATGAATATGAAGTATACAGCTCAATGCCTGCCATGTAGCATCTCTGTGTGTATATATAGACATACATGCACATACGAAGAAAAGAGATGGGATATATACCTCTATCCCATCTGTTTTCTTCTTCTTCAAAGAGCAGGCTTAAAGACACTGAAATAGGATATCAAAATGTATATAAACCAACAGTAAGGGCTTAATTTTGGAGAGATAATACGTATTTAAATGATGGGGAATAGGTTGATGCTAGTTTATTGTGTCCAACTAGAGAGTGGGGGCTTTATTTTTCTAGCTAATGAAGATCTATTAAAGGCTTGAAATTAAAAAAAAAAAGTGTGATTAAAAACTGCTGTATTTTCTTGTATCCTACCTAGTGCTTTGCGTAAAAGTAGTGCTAAACAGAATTTATTGATGAAAATTATTTTTGGTCTAAATAATTTAAATAATTTACAAAAGGATCCTAGAGGGAAGCCAAGTGTTCTAAGTGCCCTTTCCTTTCAAATTGTGCTGATCCCCTTTTTCATTCTACTATTCTTGACTCTGTTTTATCCATTTCTTTCTCAGTGTATTTCCTTTGGTGCTTTATAAAATTCAACATAAATCTCTGTACTAGAATATTATGAGGCAGATTTCTCTAACATCAGGTCATAACTACAAACTGTCAGGGCATATCTGGCAGATGTCTCATCTCTTCATGTCTCTATATAATCTTTTAAAATCACACATGTACCCTCCAATAATTCAGAACATTTTATGGGGTTTATAAATTGAGAGCATCTTTAACATTTTGGAATATATGGATGTAAGGATTTAACAGTTTTTCCCCAGAGATCTTTCATGCCTGTTTTTCCCTTTGCATGTTTGTCTTGAAGTATAGTTTCTCTTCTAAGTAAGTTTTCTGACGCAGCATATAGACAAGTTCCATAATCTTATCAACAGCTGTCAGGAGATTTAGACTGCCTCTTTTGCCTTATCCTTTGAAAGTGAGAAGTGCAGTCAAACTTCTCTAGGTTTACTGTGAGGGTAAAATTTTTAAGGGAAGTAGCATAATATAGTGAAAAGAGCAATTGATTAGAAGGCATGAGACCCAGACTCTAACTCCAGCTATGCCACTGTACAACTGATGTGCTGGGTGACATTTTCCAAGGCACTTAACTTGTATAGGTCTCAATTTTCTTGCATAAAAAACACAGGAGGAAGATTAAATAATATAATTTATTCATTTATCCAACAAATATTTTCAGTACAAAACCTTTTCAGTTTGATGTAGTCACTGTTTTTTATATTTTCTTTTGTTTCTCTCGTCCAAGGAGACATGTGCACAAAAAAATATTACCAGGAAAGATGTCAGAGTTTACTTCCCATGTTTTCTTTTAGGAATTTTACAGTTTTGGGCCTTACATTTAAGTCTTTAATACATTTTGAGTTCATTCTTGTATATGGTGTAAGAAAGTGGTCTAGTTTCATTTTTCTGCATGTATCTATCTAGTTTTTCCAACACAAGTTATTGAAGAGACTGTCTTTACCTCATTGTATATTCTTGCCCCCTTTGTCATAGATTAATTAACCATATAAGTGTGGGTTTATTTCTGTGCTCTCTGTTTTTTGATTGATCTACATGTCTGTTTTTATGCCCGTACCATGGTGTTTAGATTACTATAGCCTTGTAGTATAGTTTGATATTAGGGAGTGTGATACCTCCAACTTTCGCTTTTTGAAGTCTTTGTGGTTCCATATGTATGATGTTAGGTGGCTATTAGACTTATCAGGGGAATTACTTTGTAACTTATATGAATGTCTTACCACTATGCTACATACTTGAAACTAGTATGCTAATATTGAATGTCAATCATAACTGAAAAAACTTTTAAATGATTTATACCAGAACTCTTATATACTGTTGGTGGGAATGTAAATTGGTCAAACACTTGTGGAAAAATACTATAAAAGTACCACTAGAGCTAACATACATATACCTTTTGCTCTAGTAGATAATGGTAGTTTTTCAATTCCAGAAATGTGTACAAATATTTTCTAAAAAGACATATAAAAATATTCCTAGTAACACTATTTGTAATAATCAAGCTTAGGGTATTATTCAGATGCCTATTAATAGTCGAATTGATAAATTGGGTTATAGTCGTACTTATATCTTAGAATACCACATAGCATTGCGAATGAGTGAACTATGTATAACTACATGCAACAACATTGAAGAACGTCACAAAAAATAATGTTGAGAGAAATGATCTGGAAACAAAAGAATATATACCATATGATTCCATCCATTTAAAGTTGAAAGCAGACAAATATAACCTATAATATAAAAATCAGAGTAGTGGTTACCCTTGGCAGGTGAGTGGTGCTTGGAAAGGGGCTCTTGAATGTTGGTTTTGTTCCGTTTCTTGATCTGAGAGCTGCATATACAGGTGTATTTGTTTCTAAAAAAAATTACCAACATAGGCATTTGTAATTTGTACACTTCTCTATATGTGTAGTATATTTCCTATAAAGCTTACTTGCCAAAATGAGTGAGAGTTAATCAAGATGATACAAAGAAAGTTGTTTGAAATAGAAAAAGAAAACTCCAGCATGAACAAAAGGAAGAAGCCTTAAAGAACATGGTAGCATTTTCCATTTCTCACATACTTGATTCTAATATTCATTTTTCACTCATTCAATAAAAATTGCTGAGGCCTGCTATGTGATAGGGTTTTCTTCAGTCAATAAACATCATGAAAATGACAATAGAAGTAAACTTTAGCTCTTGTTTTCCTACACATTTAAGTTTTACTTACGGGAACATGACAAAACAACTACTATTGCTTGACTGTGAGCTTCCTGCATGGACTCTATTGTTCATATCTTTATTTCACCATCACCCAGCACAGAGCCTTTCAAACAGGTATACACTAAATGTTGAATGAATGGAATGTAGTGTATACACACATACACTACAAATAAATACTTATCAAAGATTTGAATGATTTTCAAAAGTGTTCAAAAAATTGAAGTGCATTTGCCAAACAATAAAATCTTACTTGCACAGTACTTTTTACCTTCTTAGGAAAAAATGCTTTATATGAAATCCTTCTTTATGCAGTAGTAATGAAAAAACTATTAATAAAATATTGGAAAATAATGGGTAAAATGATCATTATATTTAACAATTTGAGGTAGTTTAATATATTGTATTTTCAAAAGTGTTTTCTGGAAAATTTTGTCAAAAGCGAGGTCAAATTCTAGACTTTGGAGGTGAAGCATACTTTCTCTTTCTACTTGAAGTCCTACATCTACTTCTTATCCAGATTTATTGATCTTAATATAAAGTATTTTATTCTGAACTGATCCACAATAGGTAAACACTGTGCCTGCTTTATTTCTTGAGCACATTATTAATAATATTACAACTAATTTATAGAACAATCAACCTAACAATCAACCTGGAGAACCACATGAAATGTAGCTGAACAGAAGTTTTTTATCTATGGATATAAAGAAGAAGCCACATTGAGACTGCTAGGAGAGACAGAGATGCACCCCAATCATCTGTGTGGTGATTGAGAATCAGAAGAGATATCTCAGCTGTGGAGGTTGAGGAGTGAAGGACCTCAGCCTCATACCAGGCTCCCTAGCTCAGAGTACAGGTGCCAGGAAGAGGAGCCCCCACAGCATCTGGTTGTGCAAAACTGTGGGGATTGCAACCATTAGGGTAGGATGGAAGGTTGCAGGAGATCCAGATGTCCTCTTTAAGAGCCTGTTCACAGACTCACTCACTCTCAGGCACTCTCTCTGGGTTCCGGCGGAGGGTCAATGACTTGGGAAGGGTGGTGGAGGCATTGGAGACATATCAGGGGCAGACTTAGCCGTGTGGCTTTGGGGAAAGGGCTGGATGATAGTAGCCATTTTCTCTGTGTGGGGGTCCTTCTCTTGTGCAGGTGGCAGGTAGTTGCCATCTTTCCTGTGTTGAGCCCTCTTCCCATACTCATAGCCAAATCTGAATCTGAATTGGTCTGGTGATCTTTGCTACTCCACCCTGCTCACTGACTGGGACCCTGCTCTCCCCAACTCCCCCAACACCAGAGGCATTTTCTCAGCAAGCAACCAGACCTATCCTTAGAAAACTATTGGAACCTGTGGTCCCCAGGTGGCTGGCAAACTAATGTTGGTATTCTCGGAGACTATTTCTGAATAGCTCCAGGCTCAGATTGGCACCAAACCAGAATTTATACCAACCTGGTGAACACAACTCTTCCCACCTTAGTGAATCCCTGAGACCCTACTTCATCCAACAAGCATACTGCATGAGGCTTTATCAGTGGCTGAACTAGCAGGTGGCAGCAGGCATTGGAGTGTCCTGGGTTTTAGGGAACTAGTCTGGTTGGGTAGTGGTGGCAGCTGTTTTCTCAGTACTGCTTCACAACATGGCCTTACCCATGTACCTCCAGGTTTAGCACAGGCAACAACCAACTGCAGATCTCCTTGTAGCTCATGCTAGGTAGTCCCTGGCTGGTCACAGGCAGTGAGTGACATGGGTCTGCACCAGAGCCCCTCCCAAAAGGCCCCAGAACCAGTACACTTGGAGGTTGGCCTCAGACTATAGCAGAGCAATGCCCAATTAGCCCCACAAGTGACACACACAAAAGGTGGTCTCACCAGGTACCAGAGGCCACTGGAGTGAATCCCACTCAGATCAGGTAAGCCCCTTGCATAGCAGCCTAAAAGCTGTCGACATGGCCAAACCCCAGAGACAAGCATCCTGAGGTCCAATCCCACCTACTGATATGCCAATAATAATAGAGTCTCAACTATAACAAGAAGGTACATGCAACCCACACAATGGACACTCCTGGAACACCTGGAACAGGTGACCAGGGAGAATGTGCCAGGGCCCCCAGGGCACCTATTAAATAAGTCCACCCAGACAACACTGGGAGACATAGAAGATCGCCCTAATACATAGAAACAAATATAGAGAGGTAGCCAAAATAAGGACACAAAGAAGTACATTCCAAATGAAAGAACAGGAGCAGAATCTAGAAAAAGAACTAAACAAAATGGAGGCAAGCAACTAACCAGATACAGAGTTCAAAACAATGGTTGTAAGGATGCTCAAAGAACTTAGAACTTCAACAAAGAGATAGGAAACATTAAAAACAAAACAAAACAAAACAAAAACCAGCATAGAAACCATAAAAAAGAACCAGCCAGAAGTAAAGAATATAATAACTGAAATGAAGAATGCACTAGAAGGAATCACCAGCAGACTAGATGAAGCAGAGGATTGAATCAGCAATTTGAAAGACAAGGTAGTAGAAAACACTCCATTGGAACAGCAAAAAATAAATAAATAAATAAATAAATAAACAAATAAAATAAATTTAAAAAATAAGCATAGTTTAAGAGACTTTTGGGACAACTTCAAGCCTAACAACATTCAGATGATACGAGTATGAAACAGAGCAGAAAGATTTAGAAACGAAATGAAGAAATAATGACTGAAAACTTCCCTAACCTGGGGAAGGAAATAGACATACAAGTCCCGGGAGTGCAGAGTGTCCCAAACTGGCCCACATCAAGACACACTACAATTGAAATGGCAAAGGTTAAAGACAAAGAGAAAATACTAAAAGAAGCAAGAAAATGGCAACTAAACTTATAAGAGAACTCCCATAAGATTGTCAGCTGATTTCTCAATAAATACTTTGCAAGACAGAAAGGATTGACACTAAATATTCAACATGATGAAAAGCAATGACCTAAAACCAAGGTTATTCTACCCAGAAAGGCTATCATTTAAAATGAAAGGAAAGACAAAGAATTTCCAAACAAGAAAAAACTAAAGGAGTTCATCACTACCAAACTAGTATTACAAGTAATGTTAGAAGGACTTATTTATGATTGGAAAAAAAAGGTCAAATTATGAACAATAAAATGGAAATAGTTATATACATATCAGCAGTTATTATACATTCAATGTATATGGATTAAATGCTCCAATCAAAAGACATAGGAGGGCTCAATGGATAAGAAAACAAAACTCTTACATATGCTGCCTGCAAGACTTACTTCATATTGAAAGACATAGAGAAATAGAGATGGGAAAAGATATTTCATGAAAATGAAAAACAAAAAACAAAAAACAGAAAAGCTGGGATAGCCATATTTATACCAGACAAATAGACTTTAAAACCAAGGCTATAACAAGAAACAAAGAAGGACCAGTAATCTCTATTGGGTAGTTATCCAAAGAAACCCAAAATGCTACCTGGAGGGGACACGTGCATTCATATGTTCATTGCAGCATTGTTTACAAGGATGAAAATGTGGAGGCAGCCTAAGTGTCTGTCAATGGAGGAATGGATAAAGAGGAGGTGGCACATATATACAGAGAAATATTACTCAATCGTGGAAGGCAATAGGTTCTTGCCATCAGTGGTGGCATCAATGGAGAGTCAGGCAGAGAAATCTAAATAACAGAATAAACATAACAGAAACAAACTCATAGATACAGAAAACATTTTGATGGTTGCCAGATGGGAGGGGCATCAGGGATTTGAGTGAAAAAAGGGTAAAGGATTAAGAAGTACAAATTGGTTGTAGTTATGGGGATGTAGGGTACAGCATAAGGAATATAGTCAATAATATTGTAGTAACTATGGTTTCAGATGGGTACTAGATTTGTTGGGGTGATAGGTGGGAGGGAATTAGGGCAGGGCAAAAAAGGTGAAGGGATTAAGAAGTACAAATTGGAAGTTACAAAATAGTCATTGGGATGTAAAGTAAAGTATGGGGAATATAACCAATGATATGGTATAATTGTTAGTATGTATAGCATCAGATGGGTGCTAGACTAGTCAGGAGAATCACTTCTTAAATTATATAAATGTCTAAGCACTATGCTATACACCTGAAATTTATATAAAATAATATTGAATATCAACTATAACTGAAAAATTTTAAAAAGGGGAAAAGGTGAAGGGGAATAAGAAGTTCAAATTTCCAGGTATAAAAGAAACACGTCATTGGAATGTAATATACAGCATAGGGAAAATGGTCAATAATATTGTGATAGCATAGTACAATGTCAGATGGTTGCTGGACTTCTCATGGTGATCACTTCTTTAGGGTTATAAATGTTGAATAACTATGGTATACTTCAGAAAGTAACATAATTTTGTATGTTAACTATATTTTTCATAAAAATCTCAAAAAAAAAAGAAAAATTCAAAAAAAATTCTATTTTTTAGTCAGTTTTTTGGTAATACCAAGAATCACCTCTAAAAATATGACTGATGCCTAAAATCCATTTCTCCATTTCACTAGTGTTCTGGATATTTTTCATTTGCCCCTCCATTTCCACTATCCACTGTTTTCCACCCTGCTTATAATCCTATGAGGCTCACCTTTTTTACTTTAATCAATGTGCTTGCTCCTTTATACTCTGGCTGGCAGTTGAGTGCCAGTGAGAGTCACTGGCAGATCACAAGTTGGAAAAAGAGTGAGTTAGAAATATGTATTCTTTTTTTCTTAAAACTACCTTTACATTTTCCAGGTTTTGGTAACCACTCTCTCCTCATAGTCCTTTATTCCTAGTGAGCCTTAGGTAAGCCTCAACCTCCATGAAAGAAAGATAACAACTTTCTGCTATTGCTAGAGCTGGGTAGTTCATTATCCCTGGTTGGTTTTCTCTAACTCTGTTCACACCCTTGTAAACTGTTCCTTTATTAATCTCTTCTCATTTATCTTATTTGATTTCACCATCAGTTTCCAGCCAGACGTTGAATGATATGCCAGACTAGGTTTTGGTGTGGTTTTGGTTTGTTTTCCATGCAGTGCCATGCCAGTCCTACTCTTTCTTCAGGACCCAAATCAAGAATTACTGTGTCTTACAGACAGTGGAATATCCCTCTCAGCCATAAGAAAAGATGAAATACTGACATTTATGACAACCTGGATGGATCTTGAGATTATTATGCTAAGGAAAAATAAATCAGGTAGAAAAAGTTGAGAACTTACAATCTCACTCATATGTGGGATATAAAACTGAAAGGAACAAATGAACAAGACAAGAATTTGTAGATACAAATAGCATTTTAGTGGTTACCAGAGGGGAAAGGGGAAGGGAGTTGTAGAAGACGGTAAAGGGTGTTAAACATATGGTGATGGAAGGAGAACTGACTATGGTGGTGAGCACAGACTGCAATATATACCAGGGGCACCAAAAAATGTACGCGCATTTTAAGAGATGTCATGTACGTATTACTTTTCCAAGTTAAATTGAATTACAATAGCAATGTGTAGTATGACATTCGCTCAAAAGATCGCATTAATTATATGAATGCTAGCATCATCATGTGACAGGCAGGACAGTGAAAGAAAGTGGCGGAAGCACAGTTGTTGTTCAAAGAGTGCAAGACCATTTTGAAGTGGTATTTGAAATTTGAGAACGTTGTTTGAATTTCCCCCATTCTCCTGAGTTAACACTCCTTGACTTCTACTATGGGAGACCTTAAGGCAGCAGTTCTCAACCTGTGGGTCGCAACCCCTTTGGGGGTCCAATGACCCTTTCATAGGGGTCGCCTAAGACCATTGGAAAACACATATCAGATATTTACATGACGATTCATAACAGTAGCAAAATTACAGTTATGGGGGTCACCACAACATGAGGAACTGTATTAAAGGGTTGCGGCATTAGGAAGGTTGAGAACCACTGCCTTAAAGGATGTGGTGTAATGTAGAAATCCGGCTACACTGATGGTACTTTGGGAAGAAATTAAAACAGCATGTGCAGCAATGCAAGTGAACACTTTGGTCGACGTTGCTCAAGTAGTTCTCTGTAATCACAAGTGTCTGGATGCTGATGGCAACCACTTTGAGCACCTCTTAAAATTGCAGAAGTCAAATGTGACTTGTATTCATCTTTTGTTATTGGTATATATTGAGTATTTCAGTTTTAATACAGTTTTTTCCTTTCTTAAAATGTGTATACTTTTTTTGGCACCCTCTATAGATGATATATTATAGAAATGTACACTTGAAACCTATATAATTTTACTAACCAGTCACTCCAATAAGTTTAATAAAATTTTTAAAAAATAAAATAAAAGGAATAATAACAGAATTATTATGTGGCACAAATAAGCCTAATATATGTGAAAATGCTTTTGTTGTAATAACAGTGAAAAAATAAAAAGTTTTTTATAATTTTTATTATTTGATAAAAAACAATAAATAAGAGAATAAGAAAATACCAAAACAAAAATAGAATTGCTGCCTTTTAAATGTAGATTTTGGAGTCTGAGAAATCTGGGTCTGAATTAAAACTCCAGCACTTACTACCTGTGTGACTTTGGGTAAATTTGTATTTTTGACCTTGAGCTTCCTTCTCTGTAGAATAAGGGGAAATATCACCCTTTAGGTGCAAAAGTGTTGGCTATTAAATAAGATTGTTTTTTAAAGTTCCTGACACTAAATAAGATCTCAGTAATTGTTAATTTTTTTCTTTTCCTTCCTTTTCTGACCAACTTTATCCTATTTTACATTTATTTTCTAATGCCATGCATTTATTTGCAACTTTTTAAAAATATGTTTTCTAGTTGTTTCACTCTAAATGGCTTGCCTTTATGAATCTACTCTGAATTTCTTAGGGCAGTGGGTCAGAGAGAAATACTAAAAATAACTGAGAATTGTGTGTTTTTAGAATTTATAAAAAAATACTTTTGTCATTATATTCAATCCTCATAGCTCTGAAAAGAAAGAATATATTATTTCTCTTCTTTCACAGATGATATAACTGAGGCACAGAGAAATTAATTATCTAAGGTTGTAGAACTAAGTGTTGATAAAACATGATTGGAACTCAGGTTCTCAGATTTCAGTCCCCTTCATTTCTGTGATGGAATTGTTTTGCTTCTTGAATTAATTGTTTTGCTTCTGCTGAATTAATAGATTTTAAGTAATTAGAAAGCCATCTATCTCTACCTGTTTTTCTTTTCCAACTTCCTTTTTGATAAGTTGTCAAATATATATTTTTATTTTAAAATTTTTTTTTTTTTTTTTTTTTTTTTTTTTTTTTTTTTTTTTTTTTTTTTTTTTTTTTTTTTTTGCTTTTTGGTATGTGGGTAGCTCCCTGGCTGGGAATCGAACTCAGGCCGCAGCGCTGACAGCGCCAGTGCCGAAGCCTTAAGCCACTACACCACCAGGGAACTCCCTAAAAAATTTTTATTAGGTTCAGGTGTACAAAACAATTTAGTGATTAGACATTTTTATATTTTACAGAGTAATAGCCTCATTAAGTCTATTATTCATCTGATACCATATATAGTTATTAGGACATTATTGACTGTATTCCCTATGCTATATTATATATATCCCTGTGACAATTTTTTAAAAATTATGGTTGACATTCAATATTATTCTATATTAGTTTCAGGTGTACAGCATAGTGATAATATGGCATTTTTATTTTTATCTAATCTCTCTTCATTTCAAAAAAATTTTTATCCTTTCTCATTGACTATTTTTCTTCAGAAAACTTACTGATAAAAAGCATAAAACTGATCATAACTAAGAAAAAAGAAATGAAATCGACACTGTTATGTTTAGTTTCTTTCAGAATTGATTTCTGGATCCGGTCTTGGCTTTTGGTATGGGAAATAACGTTTGTTCCTCCTTATGCATAGCTCTTATTCTTGAATGTGTAGCCCTGGCTACTTTTGGACCTTGTCCAATATTAGGCAATATAGGAACACTTCATAAGGGGCAACACAGTACCATAGAAATGACAGTAGCATCAGTGCTAGCCTGGCCTGGACTCAAATCCTGGGTCTGCCACTTACTAGCTGTGTGACTTTGGGAAAGTTATGTTAAACTTGCCCTTTAAAATTTTATAAAATGAGGATGGTAGAGGTGGGTGTCTGCGCTCTAAGAATTACCTACCTTGCAGAGTTCTTGTGATAATTAGATGTGATAATATATATATATATATATATATGACATACTACATGGTAGATTTTTCAATAAACAGTAGTTTTTATTCCCATTATTCCCATTATTATTATTATTATTAGAAGACATACAAAAGAGTCTTATTTTGAGTTCTTGTTCAGGTTACTAGATGCATTTAGTGATGAATAAGATAATCACCAGATTTGGAATTTGACCAGGCCATTAACAAACAGATGCCAAAAGGCACACCATCTTAGGGGTGGCCAGTGTGAAAATCTTTGTTCTTTCTGTTTGGCTCCCTTTATGATCCAGAATGCCTTCCTTGGTAGTGCTACTGCCTGGGTATTTTAAGGCAGTTTGCATAATAAGATTCAGCCTCTCAGTGTACTACAGTAGGCTGAGACCTGGATGGGTCTGGTAAGAATGCCACTTCTCCCATGAAGGCTGAGATTTACCTAATAACCTCTCTCGGCTCTCCAGGCCTCTCTCCCCACCACACCCATCCATTACAAAGAGCACTAAATGCTTATAAAAAGGCTTGTTATGGATGAATAATTTTTTATGCCAGTGACTTTCTGATGCATTTCTTTTATGGAAGTAAAACAAAAAAATCTAGAATAGGATGGAAAAATACTCATATGTAGTGAGAAGATTAAAAAAAAATTTGTATTTAAGAATGTCGGCAAGATATTACAATGGATAATACCCAAGCTCCAGATCTAAATTTATGTTGATCCCTCCACTTTTCTTTCACTAACTAGTACTCTTTTAAAACCTTTGAAGTTTTTCATTAGATTGTGAGTCACTGGAGAGGTAAGGATACTTTTCTCATCTTTGTATCTACTTCACTGCCTAACACTGAACTTGGCATGTAAAAGGCATTTGGCAAATGAATAAATATAATGCAGACATTTTGAAAATATTTGAGAGTAGGCAGTTTTTCTACTACTGTGTAATTCAACCACAGTGACTATTGGTTTCCATAAAGACTGTTCTAGAGATAGCTGGTTAAATTCGTCTTTTGTTCAAGATGCTAAAACAGAACAATAAAAAAATCATGCTAAATTCTCAAAGTACCAAGGGAGTTTAGAAAAGAGAAATGTCACCTGGGCTAGAGAAGTCAATATAAATTATATCAAAATGTAAACAGACCTGCCACAGTGCTTGGCATTTCTGTAACCTTAGAGATGAGTGAAACCTGGCTAATCTTGACTTTAAGGAGATCAAGCAAATTCCAAATTCTTGCTGTAGACTAAAGGCACACTAGAAAGTAGATTATATTTAAGGCGGTGTATAATTAAGGATGAAAGAGATGTACTAGACTTACAGAAAGGGGAGTGATTACCAGAACCAGAAAAGCCAGAAAATGTTGTAGCCTTACAAGAGGTAAGGCTACAACAAAGCTTTAAAGATACTCAGGAGACCATGGCCAGAAAACCCCAGGTGAAGAGAATGGTGCTTACAAAGGAATGCTGAATGCACAGGGCTCAATTTGGGGACTGTGTGACATAACTTTCTGGAGAAAGTAAAGAAAAAAAAAAAGGAAATAAAAATATAAAAGAGTACCAGCAATGAAGAAGTGGAATTTGAAATTAAAAACACAATGCTATTTATATGGCACTCTAAAAAATTAAATACTTAGATGTAAATTGAAAAAAATATGTATGAAATCTACATGAAGAAAGTATAAAATTATAAGATTCTGATGAAAGAAATAAAAGAAAAACTAAATAGAGAATATTTTATAATCATAACACTCAATATTGTCAAGATGTTAGTTCTTTCCAAATTTATCTACAGATTCTATGCAGTCCTAATAAAAATCTCAGCAAGTTATTTTCTGGATACCAACAAAATGGTTTCAGAATTTATACAGTGAGGCAAAAAACAGAATAGCCAAGACAATATTGAAGGAGAAGAACAAAGTTGGAGGACTGATACTACCCAAATTCAAGACTTACTATAAAGCTGTCAAGAATAAACAAATAGATCAATGGAATAGCATGAAGAGCCCAGAAATGGACTCCCACAAATATAGTCAACTGAACTTTGACAAAGGAACAAAGACAATATAATGGAGCAAAGATAGTCTCTTCAACAAATAAATGCTGGAACAAATTGGACATCTTTATATAGAAAAATTAATCTAGACACAGGATTTACCCCTTTTACAAAAATTAACTCAAAATAAGTCAGAAGCCTAAATATAAAACAGAAATTATAAAACTTCTAGAAGATAATATAGGAAAAAAATCTAGATGACCTTGAGTTTAGTGATGACTTTTTAGATACAACACAAAAGCACAATTCATGAAAGAAAATAATAATTTGGGCAGATTAAAATTAAATATTTCTGTTCTAAAAAAGACACTGTCCAGAGAATGAAAAAACAAGCCACAGATTGGGAGAAAATATTTGTAAAATTCATGTCTGATAAAGGTCTGTTGTTCAAAAAATACAAAAACTCTTAAAACTCAACAAGAAAACAAACAACCCAGTTAAAAAAAAATGGATGAAAGACCTGAAATGACCTGTCACCAAAGAAGATATACAAATGGAAAACAAACATATGAAAAGATGCTCTATATCAGGGATTCCCAACCACCAGGCCATGGATCAGTACTGGCCTGTGGCCTGTTGGGAACTACGCTGCACAGCAGGAGGTGAGCAGTGGGCAAGTTAGGGAAGCTTCATCTGTATTTACAGCCACTCCCTATCGCTCTTATTATTGCCTGAGCTTTGCCTCCTGTCAGATCAGCGGAGGCATTAGATATTCACAGGAGCACAAACCCTATCGTGAATTGCACATGCAAGGGATCTAGGTTGTGTCCTGCTTATAAAAATCTAAAGCCTGATGATCTGAGTTGAAGCTGAGGTGGCGATGCTAGCACTGAGGAGCGGCTGCAAATACAGATTAACATTAGCAGAGAGGTTTGATTACACTGAGACCATAATAAATCAACTGCTTGCAGACTCACAGCAAATACGGGTGAGCTGTAAGTGACATCTGCATCTGGTGCTTGAATTATTTCAAAACCATCTCTCTTCCTGCAACCCCATTCCTGGTCTATGGAGGAACTGTCTTTCATGAAACTGGTCCCTGGTGCCAAAAAGGTTGGAGATCACTACTCTACGTCATATTGTCATCAAGGAAATGTAAATTATTATACGAAGATGAGATACCACTATATACCTATTATATTAAAATGACCAAAATCCAGAAAACTAAAAACACTAAATTCTGGTGAGGGTCTGGAACAATAGGAACTTTTATTTATTGGTGGAGGGAGTACAAAGTGATATAGCCACTTTGGAGGACAATTTGGTGATTTCCAAGAAAACTAGAAATGCTTTTACTGTAGAATTCAGCAATCATGTTCTTTTATATTTACCCAAATTAGGGGAAAACTTGTGTCTCAATAAAAACCTGCACACAGATGTTTGTAGCAGCTTTATTTATATTGAATCCAAACTTGGAAGCAACCAAGATATCTTTCAGTAGGATAAACTATGATACATCTAGACCAGCGGTTCTCAACCTGTGGGTCACGACCCCTTTGGGGGTTGAACGACCCTTTCACAGGGGTCGCCTAAGACCATCGGAAAACACATATCAGATATTTACATTATAATTCATAACAGTAGCACAATTATAGTTATGAAGTAGCAACGAAAATAATTTTATGGGGGTCACCACAACATGAGGAACTGTGTTAAAGGGTCACGGCATTAGGAAGGTTGAGAACTACTGACTAGACAATGGAATATGATTCAATGCTAAAAATGAAATGAGTTATTATTTCATTACAAAACATAGAGGAAAGTTAAATGCATATAACTAAGTAGAAGAAGCCAATCTGCAAAGACTGCATACTTCAACTATATGACATTCTAGAAAAGGCAAAACATGGAGACAGTAAAAAGATCAGTGGCTGCCAGCTGTTGGGTGAGTGGGAGAGGAATGAATAGGCAGAGCATAAGGAATTTTTAGGGCAGTGAAAATATTTTTTTATGATACTATAATGAAGGATATGTCATTATACATTTTTGTCCAAATCCATAGAATGTACAACACTAAGAGTGACCCCTAATGTAAACTATATACTCTGAGTAATGATAAATCAATGTATGTTTATCAGTTGTAACAAATGTGCTACTCTGGTTGGGGTGTCGATACTGAGGGAGGGTATGTGCTTGTGGGACCTGGGTTTATATGGGAAATCTCTGTTTCTTCCTCTCCATTTTGCTGTGAACCTAAAATCTACTTTTAAAAATGCCTATTAAAACATAATGAAATGCTTTGAAATAAAAAAAATATAAAGGAAAACTAAGGGTTGAATTCTGGCTGAGGAGCTTTGGCTTTATCCTAAATAGCAGTCATTGGAGATAAATCAGTAATTTAGCAAAACAAAACTAGTTCCTGGGATTCATATTGGGAGAAGTTGGGGCAGCCGGACAGCAAGAACACTGCAATTCTTCAGCCTCTTTCAAGGGCATGATAGGTGTCAAGGACATGGGAGTGTTCACAAGTTTGGTGACGTTCATAATAATCTTACTGACCTTCTGTTTATACAAATATCATGGAGTATAATTTGAACTGCATTTTGAAGTATGGGTAAGATGTCAGGGTAAGGAATTTTGTGTTTAATATATAGGTAGTTGGTGGGAAACAGAGATGAGAATAAGAGAGTGTGAAATGGATTGCAAGGGCCAGGGGCAATAGCCCTAGCCTCAGCCTATGCAGAGCCTTGCTTGTTGTGATGCTATGAATACAGTGGATTTACTAGGTGTAGTTAAATCTCCTTAAATGAAAGAGTATAGAAAAGATATGAAGGCCTTTGTGGGTAAGAAAGCTTGCTTTCTGAATTTTTGGTGGGCCTTTGGTTTGAAAAATACCTGGGTTAGAATCATGATTCATATTCCGTTTGTGTGATCTTGAATATCTCATTTTACCTCTTTGAATTTTATTTCCTGAATAATAATAGTAATAATAACAATAATACTTAATATGCATGGTTGTTATGAGAATTAAATATGTTTACAGGGAATTTAACACTCAAAGATTTGTCCCTGTGAGAAATGTGGAGAGCAAAGACTGAATCAAGACAGGTTCAGTCAAGGAGAATCTTAAAGACTGAGGCAGCTCAGGCCATGTCGCTGTGACTACTACCATCCAAGCAATGTGAAGAAGCTAAGAATTATCATAAATAGAACCCTGTAAATAAAGATCAAACCATTCTCATTGACTGTCAAAAATAAGATCACAGCAGCATTAAGGCACCCAGATGAAACACACCAGCACTTACCCACAGCAAAATCTATAAAGTGCTTTCGATTGCTTAGGGGATCTTTAGATGTAGCATCATTTTCTCTATCTTATGGATGACTTGGCCACCTCCACTATGAATTTTTCATGATTCCCTTGACCTAGCAGCTCTTGCCTGTGGAGAGAATAATACGGTATTGATTTCGGAGTTAGATTTCTGCCTTTTTTGCCACAACAGGAATTTTGTACCCTAGAAACCTCAATCCCCTATTACTCATTAGAGACTAGGACAACTTTTCTTAGATCTGGAATTCAGAAGGCAAACCATTTAGCTGCTAGTGTCAAAGATAGCCTTTACAGTGGAATTTTAACTGATCTCTATAATGAGAGCAGCTGTTAATAAAAACTTCCTAATTGAACCAGCAGAGGTAGGATTATAGAGAATTCTAAGAAAACAATAGTCTCCTTTGTTTCTCTCACAATTAGAATGTTTTCCTAGGATTACTTTTTGAGTATACCAGAGGCTAAAAAATAAAAGATATATTCCAGAGAAATTCAGTTCATCTTTTAGCATTTTTTTTCTTCTGTGTAATTTTCAGAATAGATGTCTAGGTGATTCTTATTTTCAGTGGCCCTTGGTCATATAAGAGAAATGAAAAGAGACCATGCTGTCGGTAGTTTTTATTTAAACTGCTTTTAAGAAATCAAAAAATCCATATCTTACATCCTGTGAAAACTCATTCTTGGCATTGCCATGGTAACAAGACTTTTAAAAGGGAGTTAACTGAAATTTAGCTGCATATATTATTTCTTTGTGATTCATACTTCATAAAAATGCAAATGTCACACTAATACATGTTTTACCTTAATGTTTTATACCACCATTTAGTCTTAATTGATCTAATGTTTTCCTTAATTAAATTTTGTGCTTCTTTGAATGGGTTTTCTTTTCCTCTCCCCCACAATCCCCTCTTCTGTGGACCCATCAAACTATACATTTCAACTGGCTGACATGCAATTTAGGAAACTGTCACATAGGAGATCAATCATCCCAACCTAAGAACTCAACAAAAGATTTTTGGAAAACTGCTTGTCCTGCCTAGAAATTTAGCCTATTCTACTTTGGTAGAATTTTAGTATCTCATTTTCTGTCCTTGTTCATCCTCTCACTATTTGAGTCTCTCCATAAAACTGAGAAACAGAGTATGCTGGTGGAGAAAGTATTATACCTCCAGGATATCCTGGATAAAAATGCAGGTTTCACTATTCCCTAGCTTTGTAACTTTGTGCAAATTATTTAACTAACCTTTTTAACCCATCATTTTCTAATAGGTAAGATAGAGATAAAACAATAGTTGTGTCATAGTACTCTTTTGAGAATTAAACTCAATGATGCCTTTCAAGAGCTGGAACAGTGCTTGCTTGGCACAAGATCTATGCTCAATAAATAATAGTTAGTGTTTATATTGTAATAATTGTTATTTTGAGGACATAGAGAAAGTCTTATTTATCTTTTGATGGAGCTTTGTATTTGAGAGATATTATTTGGTAAACTTCTTGGGATGAATAGTGAAACTACAAGCAGAGATGATAAATTTGCTTATTTTGTTTCCAAGGGTAAAAGGTAATAGAAGAGGGAAATGGAAAGAGGGAGTGCATTGTTAGTGAGATAGAAGATTGTGTACCACCTGACATGACCAATTCCAGCAACTCCCTACTATTTTGTGTTGTTGGACAAATCTATCATATGGTTTGTGAAAGTGAAGTGTGTGTTTGTGTATAAGAGAGTAAGGTGGTGAAGGGGATGGATTTCACACTTGGATTGACATGGACTAGGAGAGGCAGCAAGTGCTGACACAGCCCTTGAAATGTGAGGACTCCTTGAAGATCCAAGTATCTGAGAATTCAGAGGACAGGCATATGGACTTAGTCTGAAACTGGGGGCAGGATGTGTGGGAATTTTGTCCATTTTGCCTAGCTTTCTAAGAGGTAGGGATGCCTCAGTTAGCATCTGGGTTACATCATGATAATGTCAGTCATTGCTTTCCCCAGGTTTATTGAGGTATAATTGACTAGTACAATTATATATATTTAAAGTGTACAATATGATGATTTGGTATATGAACACATTGTGAAATGATTATCACAATCGAGTTAATGAATACATCCATTACCTCACACAGCTACTTTTTAAAAAAATTTTTTTGGTGAGATCACTTAAGATCTACTTTCTTAGCAAATTTCAAGTATACAACACACTATTATTAACTATAGTCACCATGTTGTATGTTATTCATTTTATTTATTTATTTATTTGTTTGTTTGTTTGTTTGTTTTTATTGGGGTGACATCTGTTAGCAAGGATTACATAGGTTTCAGGCATACAATTCTACAGTGCATTGTCAACTTGATGTATAATCAGTTCACCACCTAATGTGACTTCTCTTTCCATCACCTTATATTTAGCTTCCCCCCCTCCTCTCCCACCCCCTCCCCTTTCTCCCCTCTCTAACCCACTCGTCCCCAAATAAACATTAAACTATTGATTGTGTCCATGGGTTATTTGTTTGTTCATTTCTTTTTTTCTTTGCTTTCAGTTTTATATTCCGCATATGAGTGAAGTCATACAGTTCTTTCTTTTTTTCTGTCTGGCTTATTTCACTTAGCATGATGACCTCCAGGTCCATCCATTTTGACGCAAATGGCAATATTTCATCTTTTCTTATAGCTGAGTAATATTCCATTGTGTATATGTACCACAGCTTCTTTATCCAATCATCTGTCGCAGGGCACTTTGGTTGTTTCCATGTTTTGGCCACTGTGAACAGCGCTGCGATGAACATTGGGGTACATAAGTCTTTGCGGACAAAGGTTTTCAAGTTCTTTGGGTAGATCCCCAGAAGAGGGATTGCTGGGTCAAATGGTAGCTTCATTCCCAATGTTCTGAGGAACCTCCATACCGTCTTTCACAGTGGTTGTACCAGTTTGCACTCCCACCAGCAGTGTACCAGAGTCCCTTTTTCTCCACATCCTCTCCAGCACTTGTTATTCCTTGTCTTGTTGATAACAGCCATTCTCACAGGTGTGAGGTGATATCTCATTGTGGTTTCGATTTGCATTTCCCTGAGAGCTAATGAGGATGAGTGTTTTTTCATATGTCTGCTGGCCATTTGTATTTCTTCGTGGGAGAAGTGTCTGTTTAGTTCTTCTGCCCACTTTTTAATTGGGTTGTTTGTTTTTTTGTTGTTAAGTCTTATTAGCTCTTTATATATTTAGATATTAGACCCTTATCTGATGCGTTATTTGCAAATATTTTCTCCCATTCAGTTGGCTGTCTCTTTGCCTTGTTGATGGTTTCTTTTGCTGTGCAGAAGCTTTTTAGTTTGGTATAGTCCCATTCATTTATTTTTGCTTTTACTTCCCTTGCCTTTGAGGACAGGTTCATGAAGTCTTCCTTGAGTCCTAGGTCTATAAGTTTAGTAGCAATGTCTTCTTCTATACAGTTTATTGTTGCAGGTCTGATATGAAGGTCTTTAATCCATTTTGAGTTAATTTTTGTATTTGGAGAGAGTTCGCAGCTCAGGTTCATTCTTTTGCATTTGTTTTTCCAGTTTTGCCAGCTCCACCTACTAAAGAGGCTGTCTTTCCCCCATTGTATGTTTTTTTCTCCTTTATTGAAAATTTTTTGTCCATAAATTTGCGGGTTTATTTCTGGGTTTTCAGTTCTATTCCATTGGTCTATATTTCTGTTCTTCTGCCAGTACCAAGCTGTTTTGACTATTGATGCTTTGTAATATAAATAGAAGTCAGGAAGTGTAATGCTACCAGCCTTATTCTTTTTATGTAGTATTGCTTTGGCAATTTGAGGTCTTTTATGGTTCCATATAAATCTAATAATTCTTTTATCTATTTCACGAAAGTATGATTGTGGGATTTTGATGGGTATTGCATTAAGTCTGTAGATTGCTTTGGGCAGAATGGCCATTTTAACAATATTAAGTCTTCCTATCCATGAACAGGGGATATTTTTCCACCTCTTAAAGTCTGTTTCAATTTCTTTCAAAAGTGTCTTATCGTTTTCAGTGTATAAGTCTGTCACGTTCTTTGTTAGGTTAATTCCCAGGTATTTCATTCTTTTTGTTGTGATAGCAAAGGGAATTGACTCCCTCATTTCTTTTGCTGTGGATTCGTTGTTTGTATAGAGGAATGCTGTTGATTTTTGTACATTGATTTTGTATCCCGCAACTTTACTATATTCGTTAATTGTTTCTAATACTTTCCTGGTGGAATCTTTGGAATTTTTTATATAAAGGATCATGTCATCGCAAATAGTGACAATTTGACCTCTTCTTTCCCAATTTGGATACCTTTGATTCCTTTCTCTTGCCTGATTGCTGTGGCAAGAACTTCCAGTACTATATTAAATAACAGTGGTGACAGGGGGCATCCCTGTCTTGTTCCTGATTTTAGGGGAATAGGTTTCAGCTTTTCCCTATTCAGTATAATGTTAGCCGAGGGTCTCTCATATATGGCCTTTATTATGTTGAGATACTTTCCTTCTATACCTATTTTATTTAGTGTTTTGATCATAAATGGATGTTGTACCTTGTCAAAAACATTTTCTGCATCAATTGAAGTGACCATATGGTCTTTATCTTTGATTTTGTTTATATGGTGTATCACATTGATTGATTTTCATATGTTGAACCATCCTTGTGCTCCCGGGATGAATCCCACTTGATCATGATGTATGATCTTTTTGATGCATTGTTGTATTCTGTTTGCTAATATTTTGTTCAGGATTTTTGCATCTGTGTTCATCAGAGATATTGGTCT